>ML180600.1:0-11855 GCA_004369135.1 Dendrothele bispora CBS 962.96 | reverse complement strand
AAGCAGCTTCACAATCACTTCATTTCCATTGAAAGAGGCTGCTTGGAGAGCATTTCCATAATGACCACCTTGAGCATTCACATTTGCTCCTTGATTCAGAAGCAGCTTCACAATGGCTCCATTTTCATTTACAGAGGCTGCTTGGAGAGCATTTCCAAAAACACCACCTTGAACATTTACATTTACATTCTGCCTGAGAAGAATATCCACTAACTGCCTCAACCCCAGAAAACAAGCATAATAAAGAGTCTCTTCAATTGTTTCTGGTTTCAAGTACAATCTATCCACATTCTCATCATCTTCTGGGTAATAAATGCGTAACCAGTTTATATATGGTCCACTCTTACTGCTGAACAATCTCACAACATTGGATATATCACAGTTTTCCCCTCCAGATAATATATGCTTAAACCAATACTTCCCTGCATATCTAACTAATGGATAACTGGATTTATCCCTTACTATATTAATGCAATTCCCAAAATGTATCAGATAGATGAGACAAGACTGACCAATCAAGTCCTGAGCTAACTGTTCATTAATGTAAAATCCTGATCTATTCCTTGGTACAGTCATCAAGAATTCTTTCACAGAGGGATGAGCCAACTGTAATTGCTTTGAGGAACTTGACCATACACTATTGCTTTTGGCAACAACTCTAATCAGTGTTGATCCCACCACATTTTCTATTGTATTCTCCAAACCAAGTGTACAATCCTCTTTGCAAAAGACATTTTCTCCAACATCAATTGCAAATATCTCCTGTGCCATTTCAATTGTCACTGGCTCAAATGCAAATAATATCCAGTACAGAATGCTTTGGGCCTCTTCTTTATGATAATCAGGAATGCCTTCTAAAGCTTGTTTATATGTATCTGCTAGATCCCTTGGAAGACTTTTCAATGCTGCTTTGATTGCCCTCCTTGTACCAATCTTTGTCAAAACTTGAAGCTGACAATCTACCCATCGTATTCTTCATTAAATCTTAGTTAGCCTCCCTCAAAGTAAAGTACACAATCAAAATCTACTTACTGGCCATGGGCTCCATTAACTAACCTGTCCTTTATCTCATTTTCTATCCCCTTAAATGGACCAATATCTTTATATACAGCTTTATCTATATGTTTTATAATATCTTCCATTCCCCCCTCTTCATCCAATGACAATTTTACAGTGATCCAAGAATGTTCCAAACATTTGGGCATGGGACTTCGAGATGAAACCATGACATGTATATCTCCAATTTTCAACAGTGTCTGCATAAATTTAGCTACCTCATCTCTCTCCTGACACTCATCCATTGCATCCAGAATAATGTATGTATGTCCTGAGAAGTGATTGACTAAACTCAAAAGCACCCCTTGCATATCACTAACAGATACTTTCTTGTCACCCTTATCACTTTTCTCAAAAAGGTCTCTAAGAACATTTTGATTATAGCTGGGATGCATGCCTATTTCCTTCAGGAGAGAAGCAACCAGTCCTTCATGGGTGATCTTTGCTTTTGTACCACCAAGTGTGTCAAAATAGTGGTAGAACACCTCTTGATGCTTCTCCTTCAGGGTTTTAATGATGTTAGTACTGATTCATCCATCAATACTGTGGTTTCTGAATTACTGTTAGAAAACTCACCACAGGAATGTTTTTCCTGATCCAGCTGGAGAAATATTGGTATAAAATATCACACACAGAAGGTGATTTACCTTTTCCTTCCAACCAAAATAAATTGCCATTGTCTTTCCATTGCCTAAATCTGGTATCCTCAAGGAGCCATATTCCTGTACCTTCTGTCATTTTGTTGCATGCTGCAACATATTTTGAAGAAGAATCTGTAGCATTCAGCCATTCTTGGACAATCTTGCTATTGAATTCTGTGTATGAATGAATGATGTTATACATTATTGTTTCAGATCTACAGATGTAATGACAGTACTCTACCTGAAGACAAAAAATTATTCTGATTTCCTTTGACTACATTCATTGTGAATTTATTCACTGAAAAATTGTGGCTGTTGTTGAATGCCCTTTTCATGGTAAATATGTCAGTTACACTAGAACTAATGGTCTCATTGAGAGAATACTTACTCAACATATGGAGCATTTATATCCCCAGGCCCAACTCCCAATTTAGATCTGTCACTCATGCTTGAATCACTTTAAGTTCTTAATCAAAGTGTGTTGATGAAAAAATGCTGGGAGACTGTAACAAAGAGCAAAGATAATCCAAATGCATGTGACTATTCTATTTGACTTGTCAAAAAATTAAGGTTTGGGCACATTGGAATGTTCCCTTGTCATTGAAACTTTATTTCTGGCTATAAATAGTGGTGAATTCCCACTGACATACTAAACCTATTGATATGGACTATTAATTGAAATATGAAAGGAAGTAGGCCATCGCTGCGCGTGGCAGGTACGAGGCCGTACCAAGAGACAGAATGACATAGAAGAAATGACATAAGAGAGAAAAACTCCGGTCCGGACCGTAGAAACACCAATTGAATGAATGGGCCTAAAAATAAGACAGCCAAATGGGTCTCTGCGTGGAATTGCTGAGGACCGCAGTACGAGTCCTCCCTAAAGTCGGCCTCGTAATTGCACCATAAAAATGTCTAAAATAGGCTTTTGAGGAGTAAAATTCTCTTGGCCTACTGGCAGCTTCAGAACCATTCTAACAAAGAATTCTACCCTTTGAGTTAGCAATCAAACAATTAATCCAGTACATGCATCCCTTTCAAACTTCTATATTACAAGGCCCTTTACAGTTGTCTGCAATTTGCAAATCACATGGGATTTTTCACATGCATGGAGAATTGTAATTTTGAGCTGGTTTGAGAATAATCAGTGTCTAGCTCAACAGAATCAACACATATTTACCTCAAACTATATATCATCTGAGTCAGAAAAAAACCTGCAGAGTTCTATGTAATTAGGTTTGTGATTGGGAGTATACATGCATGTCAAAGTTTTGGAATTCCAATATGACATGTATTTCAGGCCCTACAACTGTAATATCCTCCTAATCACAAATCTAATTATACAAGGTTCTGTGGAGGGTTTTCTGAGTCAGTTGGTATGTATTATGAGGTAAATGTGTGCTGGTTCTGTTGAGCCACACTTCAATTATTCTCAAACCAGCTAAAAATTACAATTCTTCACACACATGAAAAATCTCATGTGTTTTGCAAACAATTGTAAGGCCAAGTTAATTTACAACATCATCCCATGGGAAGGGTGCATATGTTCACAGTCACAAGACCAGAACTTTCATGACACCGGGTAGTAAGTAGTAGGGACGTCTAATTAAATCCCTTTGAACACTGCCAATAAAACCCTCGACTTATTTCTATCTAGGAAGGAATCCAGCCTCCTTCCACAACGTGGTCAGTCACCGTCACCAATGGCCATGACCATCACGGCAGTGACTATCGCCCATCCACATCATCATGATCGCAAGCCCGCCTTCCCGACGTCCATTCCCTCGTTGCCATTCTCCGTCTTCTCCCCCATCATCTTCCTGCCCCATCACCTCTTCCATATCCGTCGCTATGTCCGTCACTCCATCCAGTGGAATAGATAAAATATGGAAAACATATCGCGCTATTTTCGGACAAAATTATCATCGTGAAGTTCGTCGATTTAGGTGCCAAATTCTAATGTCCGAGAACGTTCACTGAAAGTGACCCGACGCATAGACAATTTAACACATTGCCTATTTATTACAACTTGCGTCGTGAAATTCTCGACCTCTTTTGAAGTTAAGGCCTTGAGGTTCTGCCTTGTCTTGGTAGTTCCTTGGGGACCCGGGCACGTTGAATGAGAAACCCTTCCTAAGTAATAGCGCCGCAAACGAGATCTTAGTGCACGTGTACGGAATCGGACAAAATTGGAACCAGAGTCCAGACGTCCAGAACATCCTCCGGTCAGATGTGTGCTGTGCAACCGAACCAGAGCCTCCCCAAGGTTTGGATATATAGATTGAGATGAAATAATCAGTCGGTAAAAAAACGAACGCGACGGTGCGCAAAAAGATACATGAATTGCCATAAACAAAGAAAATCGTTTACGAAGAAGCCCTATACGACACGAGACGGGACGAGACGGAACGGAACGAGAACGAAAACGAGAACGACGAGAGAAATGAGTTTTTCTCCCTCCCCCCTTTCTCTCGTTCCGTCCGTTTTGTCTGTCAGAGGTAAGTAGGGGCTAGACTAAGGTAGAGGGAAACCAAGTAAGAGACGTAAATCACTAGATAGAAATTGTTACTTAAGTGCGTTGCAATGTCCGAGAGAGAGTTCACAAGGTTTTTGTCAACCTCCAAATGCGCAAAAAAGAGAAAAAGCCAATAAGCCGAAAAAAAGAAAAAATATAATAAAATAATTCGGGGGATGCGATTTGTAAAAAAAAAACAGAACGTATCAAAGACCAGACCCAAAAGACCAAAGACCAAATGGGACGAAAAGAAAAAAAGAGAAAAACAAAAGTTGATGTTTGGTCCTCCTCGTTCGTAATGAAATAACAAGTTCTAGTCCCAATTTCTGTTCCTGTTTGTCTTTCCTTGTGCGTAGTCCGTGAGTCCTTTGACTTGTGGGGAGAGCTTTTTCGCAAAAAAAGAGAGAGAGAAATAAAAAGTCCAGTTTTTGGAGTCTGTTGTGTTCTAAGCAGCATGCATGCAAAAATGGGGATGATGAGAGAGAAAAGAGATTCGTCATGAGGAAGGAGAGCGTAAAGAGTCTGCAATGATCTGGAAAGCGAGAGAGCAAGAGGAAAAAGCGACACAGAGCGCGAGAGAGGAGAGGGGAGATGGACTTCGGCGGAAGGAAGAAAGGGTAAAGGGCAGAAAGAATCCCAGAGGTTCTTGCTTTTTACTCATTGGCGATCTAGAGAAACCCATACAGAAAGGGAAGATTAAAAAAACGACCACAGACGAATCAACAATTAGTAAGAAACTCACCCTCAACATCATCCTAGCCATAGGCGCATCCAACTCATCTTCCCGTTCATCTATCGTACCCGTTCTCCTCAACTTGTCCTTCTCGTTATCATGAAGATGACCCTCGTTCTTCCCTTCAGACGAAACCAAAGTCGTCATCGTCTCCCCAGACGTCGTCACCGACGCAGAAGCAGAAGGCGATTTCGGTTTCAAAGCGTAATAACTCGCATACGATTCATTTGTCTGACTCAAACTCTGACTAGGCGCGTGATGATGATGTCCATCTGCACTGCTGTTCCCGCTCTTTGTCGTACCAGCGGATGCTAAACCCGGCGTTGTTGTTGAATCCAACAACCCGACCGTGGACCCGTTAGCGGAAGCTAAAGCCGTCTCGTGATATGCGTCTTGGTACTGTTGTTGATGACCATACGGTTGATACGGTTGTTGTTGTTGATAAGGCGAAGGAGAGTAAGTCGACGCTGAAGGCTGCGAGTACTGAGATCCTGTCGTGTTAGAATGAGCCAACATCATTGATCCTGGAGGTGGTGGGACATTGCCGTTGTTATGCATCTGCATCGGCAACTGAAGATGCATTGGCACCTGGGACATCATCATCGGAGTTTGTGGATGACCCAGCGACGGTGGTGCTCCTCCTCCTCCTCCTCCTCCAAGATCATACATTGACCCAGGTCTCGAACCCGAGCCATACCCAGAAGTCTCATCGTCTCTATACGCGTTCCTGCTAGGAGCTTTTCTTCCGAGGATACCATGATAATGGTCGTCGTCGTCGTCGTCGTCTGGTGGGACGTAGTTGGTTCCCATACTAGCTTCAAGAGCGTCAATGTCGAGTTGACGTTTACGTCGACGACGCATAGCGGCGGTACCGAGGATGATAAGAACGACGAGACCAACGACACCGACAACGGTGAACGTGCCAATCACGGCTGGTTTGTTTTGGAAAAAGCTGTGTGTGTGTGGGTTTTAGGGAGAATGGGGAAATTTTTTGAGGTTTTGAGATGATATGGCGAGTACGGAAGGATGGATAGATGGGGTTGTATTAGCGTTCCGACGAAATGCAAGAGAATGAATGGGAGCGGGAAAATCAATGAAACAGATTAGAAGGTGTTGTGAAGTTGAGTCAATAATGATATTCGTGTATCCGGGACGCCAACGGTCAGATGGATCAGTTTGTTGGGACCAAAGGCGATTCAAGACCGTGTTACATAGTAGTTGAAGAAAGAGTGGCAGAGGATGAGGAAAGGAGAGAGAGAGAGAGAAAGCGAAGAACCATCGGTGAGACTAAGGCAACAAAAAATAGAATAGGCAACACTTACGGCGTCGACTCGTGTTCGGCAGCACTTGAACTTGACACTGAAGGCAACCTGGTCGAGGTCACCGGTACATTGACCACAGAAGTAACCGTGACAAGCCCACCATCCGCCTCGGTAGAAACAAACATGGACGTGCTCTGGGACGTAGAAACTTCAACCTCAGCACTAGTTTGCTCCCCAGCAGTATTGGCAGGGTTTCCCGTAGGTGCCGGGTTCGAAGCGGAGGTGTTTTGGCCAGTAGGTGTGGCAGACGTATTCGCACTGGTGCTGCCTCCAGACCCAGATCCAGCACTAGGTCCATTAGTGTTTGCTGGGTTGTTGGCACTCGTCTGTCCTGCTGGGGTGTTCTGAGGGGTTTGAGAAGTCTGGTCGGTGGGCGTTGCATTTCCTTGCGATGTGTCTGCTCCATTTGACGTGGGCGGGGAAGTGTTCGCGTCGCTAGTCGGAGAGGTTGGAGTGTTGGTATCGTCCGTGGAAGGCGGGCTCGTCTCCGCGGCTGGAGGTGTTGTAGTGCCACTGAAAGAGAAGGCTTGAGAGAAGTCCATGAATAGAAATCATCGAAAGCATACCCTGCAGGTTCACATCAAAAGTCAGTATCCATAAACGCAAACCAGAAAGATGGTAGAAAAACGCACTGGTGCTCATCGTTTCTTGTGAGAGTTATAGAGAAAGAAAGGCCTCGGAGGATTTGAAAACAAAGCGTTGGAAAGATTATGACGGAGAATTAGAGTAAAAAGGAAAGGAAAACAGCAAAGAAAGATGGTGAGTAGCAAAAACGAAGGGACGGAATTAGATTCACTGCCTCAATGGGCTTTGCAACGCAACCTTCGGAACGTTACAACGGAGTAGTTGGGTTATTTTTTTGCTTTTTCTAGAAGTTTGCCGACCGATCGCTCCCGCAGCCGGAGCCTTTTTTAGCTTTCTCCGCCGGTATCACTCTCACCGGTCCTCTGCCGTGACCCCCAGTTCTTCGTATTTTGCGCTGCGGTTCGGCAGCTAGAGCTTCTCAATATAGGCGATTTCGAGTTTCAAGAAAAAGAAAACAAAGACGATCGAAATTCCTCTTTTTTTGCAGCGCAGTCGTCTACAACACCTCTGAATCCTGAACATATTTTCCACTTGCGTTGCTTCGGAAACAGCCAGCTGGTCGTTCAGTGCCTCGTCCCTCATTAGACCTAATACCAGACCAAAACCTTGCGTGTTTGATGCCCTGCAGCTGTAGAGGTTTCTGCTCCTACTTTCTCCCACTTCAAGAACGGGGAGTTACACGCACGGTGGATAACGTCTCCTGGACTACTGACAATAGGGCTAGACACAGCAAAGAAGGTTTAATTATAAGTACACCAGTAAGTACTTTGCTAGACGGCCCCAGACCTCCATCGTGAGGATGAATCATTTCAGAACAGACTAAAAGATGAGGTAAACTTCTCTTATGAGTCTTATCGTGTATCATGAGAACAGGAATGGAATGTAGATCTCTTACATGGTAACATGAAGGAGACTAGTGAATTTACTGGTTCATAAAGTCGCTCCAACCATGTGTGAAAAAAAACATTCCGGAATTCGCTCGCCCGTTGAAGCTGCGCAAATACACAGCTGTGTGTTAAGACGTTCTTTGGCCAATGGATGAGTAGTTTCTGATTGAAGAACTTAGCTATAGAAAGGTTTTCTGTATAAATAGAACAGATAGGAGTATGTGGAGGTTGCTTTCGTTATTCCAAGTGGCGGTCCAAAAAAAATTTTCCTTTATTTTCCGAGATGCTTTTTGACTCGGCCGGAACCGTCCTTCAACACGTAGCACAATTCAGAACTGTTTGGGGGAAGAACATCGATAGCCAGCGCTGTATCTCATAACCAGACAGACACAATCTTTGCTCAACTCATGATGCCGAATAAGTACAAACCAACGCTTACACATCTCCTATAATCTTCAAGTAAAAGAAGCTTCAAGCTTCTAAACATCAATTCATTCACAACCATCGACCGACCAACAACAAACGATATAACAAGCGAGACACGAGAGAGACCAATAGCTACATGGAAAAAAAAACACTAAACATGCGAGATGGCAAGGTTATGTATGTACGCAGTACGTATACGGATGTCATAGACACAGGGATAGCGATCACCAAACTAGGGCAACAAAAAAGAGACAGAGGGGACGACACCGGTGACGCCCGACGAGGTAATTTGAGGTCCGCCCCATCCAGAGGCGGGAAATGAAAATCTATTGCAGAGAGGAAAGAGCCGATTCGAGCGAGATTGAGAGCGAGAAAGAGAGATCGAGAGAAAAGAAAACCAGAACGCAAAAAGGAAAAGACCGTGTCTGAAAAAAAGAACGTGTGTAGTGAGAGGAAGAAGGGAAGGGAAGCCAGATGCATCCCCTTTCCCTTCATTTCATGTGTTTATGTTGTTTATTCGTTATACGTAAAAACTCCTCTTTCTCCAGAGTTTCCGACGGACAGAAAAAGATCAAAAGGCGGCGTTCGTCAACTCAAAACTCCACCTGCTATGTTTATGGAACTGGCGAGCCTTGTGGAGCGAGCGACGTTTGTACTGACTCTGATTTTGACTGCTCTGAGTCTGAGTCTCAGCAGCTCCTGCAGCGGAACTTGAACCTGAACCATTGGCACCGTGACGTTGCCTTTGTCCGGGAACAGGACGATGTTTCCTTCCGCTATGCTCTCCGCAGGTATGAGTGGGCGACGCAGCAGATGAAGCCAAAGTGCCTGAGTCTGAGCCTGAGTCTGAGCCCGAGTTGGAGTTGGAGTTGGAGCTGGAGTCAGAACTACCAGAGACAGCGCTGGAGCCTGAGCTTGCTGCTGCGCTAGAAGATCCCGAACCAGAGTTGTTAGCCCCACTGGCAGATTGAGACTCGGCAGGGTTCGCTGGTGAAGAAGAACCAGTGGAACTGGACGATCCAGATTCTGAACTCGATCCTCCATTGTTGTTGTTGTTATTGTCGTTGTCGGAGGAGGAAGACTGGCCACTGGATCCCGAAGCGGGCGTACTACTAGACCCAGAGGCAGAAGCTGAAACCGATTCAGGGGAAGAACCCATTCCTCCAGACGCAGAGTCAGTTCCAGAGCCAGAACCGGAGCCAGAGCCATTCGACGCGTTATCAGTAGAACCACCACTGGAGGACGACGACGACGCAGATCCAGATCCAGAAGCTGACCCGGTAGCCCCCGCAGAAGAAGCAGCAGTAGCTGAGGACGAAGGTACAGCGACCTGAGTCGCACTACCCGCACTCGCACCGCCTGAAGCAGCAGTCGACGCGGGCGTGGCGACACTTCCAGTCTGAGTCGGAGAATCTCCAGTATAAACAAAGACAGGCGAAATAATGGCCGGAGTGATTGGGTCCGTGAACGACGTCACTCGGGTTCCTTCTTCTTGGACAGGATTGTTTCCTGGGAGTTTGGGGAGCGTTCCAAGGGCTGTATGCGGTGATCGTGGAAGAGGAAGAAGAGAAGAAAGAAATCAGAAGAGTCAGTTAGTTGAGTATATGCGTTGGGAAAGTGAAGAGATAGGAATATTCAGGCGGGACAAAAGGAAAGGTACATACTTTGCTCATCTACGGAATCGGTAATACGGCAGGTTCCATCTTTGTTGAGAGTGAACAGGCCTTGGTCGGCGCAGCATCTAACGGATGATTAACTAGTCAGACACAGGCTCTCCTCTCTCGAATACAACAACGACTTACTGTGCATCGCCGAACTCATCTTAGATAGCAGAGAGCGTGTTAGATACCCGCACACTTTAAAGTATATCCGACCAGACCAACTTACTGCAGTGACAGTTATCAACCACTTTCTGAAGAACTCCAGCTTTCCAACCATTGATGAAATCTGCCAAATGGACAAAACCACGCAAAGTCAGACTTCTTTGAACGAGAAACACTAGCGAAACGCGAAATTTCATACCTGCGTGGTATCCATAACCAGTTCGGTCTCCGTGAGCGAAACTATCGCCAAACCAAAATCAACAACACGGAGTCAGAATTATCTCACATGAAGAAGAATCAGAATCAAGGAACCAAGGAAGAGAACCTTACACATAGGGCTGTGTAGTGTTCATCGCTTCACCCCGATGAGCGTCCAATTCGGTGTTCCAGTAGACCTGATGTGATACAGAATGTGTCGGTCATGATGCAAAACGGATGAGAGAAAGGCACCGGGCGTAGCTTACCTCCATGAAGACACGAGGCAGCGTCACAGGGAACTTGGGATCAGTACAGTCACCGACATCAGGACCGCCAGCACGGAAAGCCACGTGCGACTTGTGGTCTGGAGAGTCGAGGTTCTGTTGATTAATACAAAGTCATTGAGAACGCCCGTTAAATCCCTCAAAAAAACTTTAAAAATGCTGACCTTTCCGTCCCAACAGCTAGGGAAGTTCTGTTGAGGAAAAAAAATTAGTTCTGTGAACGGTGACATCAACAATGACAAGGCAAGTGACGTACGATCTGAGCGCGGACTCCCGAAGGGCAAGACTGAGTAGGTAGCCCGTTGTGACGGGTGGTGACACCGTTGAAGTCCAGGCACAAGAAAGTGACAGCTTGTTGAGCGTAGCTGGAGGGGTCGTACGTACGAAGCAATGGGTCACCTAAACATTAAATATCAGGTTCAGTTCCAGACTTGCTCTCCGCGCAACAAAGATCGACTAAATGTCGACGCGTACCAGATAGCATACGGAGCTATAGAGGCGGGAAGATAGTGAGCATATGAAGGAAGACCGCTCTTGAACCAAGGAACTCACGTTATCAGGGAAAGCAGTTGTCTTTCCGGCCTGGTCATCGTACAGGTAGTCTGATTCGTTTGAAATTTCAGTTAATCAAGGAAAGCCTCTAATCCTCTGAAATAACGCACAGCTGGAAAGGGAGAGCAGTACCACGTCAATTTCAAGGGACACCATCACCGAAAAAAGTTGACTGTCACTTACATCACGGCACCTCCGGAGAGCGAGGTGAAGGAACCATTGTTCCACCTTAAAGCCACAAATTGGTTGATGGCTCGACTGAGAATGTTTTATACGACTTACTGGAAGTAAAGATGCTGCAAATGACGCGCTATCAGGACGAGAAGAGAGAGAAACAGAGGTTGTGGCGTACAGGGAACCAGTAATTGGAATTGTCTTCCTCAATTGGCATGGAAGTACACTCGCTTTGCCTCAGCTTGTCGGTGTCAGTTTCAATCCCAAAATTGCTGCCGCCCAGCACTAGATAAGCCCGCAGAAAGGGTTTGAGACGCCTCCGATAAGGTTTAGTACATATTATGAAGACGTACCGGAATGAGCGTGGCTGCTAATTTTGCCTGGGCTGACAACTGGGTCCAAGCGTTGGGTGGTGATGAAATTTTCTGGAAGATGAAAATAAGAGGCAAGTTTCGAACCAGAATTTCTCTACTTACTGACGCCAACAAGGAAATAAGCCTGAACAGAGCTCAAGGCGGCGAGCGAACAGAGAACATGAAAGAAAGAGCGTGCCATGTTGTAAGGAAGAGGAAACGAAAGGAATGAACGTCCAAGAGGACCGGAGAGGATTTTGAGCAGAAGAGGAGAATGGAGGGAGAAAGAAGGAGGTTGGAGAATTT
>ML180598.1:0-11870 GCA_004369135.1 Dendrothele bispora CBS 962.96 | reverse complement strand
AGAAAACTAACAGGATTACTATAAACAGTGTATTGGAAGGGAAATCAAGAAATCAAGAAACTCACAGCTTCTCTCCTCACCGGTTTCCAAAACCGTATCTACGGCCAACATCGAATGTAGGAAGCGGCGTTTCAGCATCTATTTCTTTATGGGAGCCGGTTGTTTAACCAGAGTAGCTTCTTGTATCGAGATCGCTGGTTGGAGTCGGTGAGGAGAATGAGGGGAAGAGGAATGATGAGGTAAAGCAGGGGTCGGATGAGACACATGGATAGACGTAGGGAAAACTCCCATCGTTTCCTTTTATCTTTATCCTCATCTCTAACCTTCTCTCCAAGCCTATCCCGACCCTCGATCTCTCTTCCCTCCTCAACCTTCGGTAACCCAACCCAGTTCCCGGCTCCAGCCGTAGCCCTGATATACACATCTTTGATCAAAGAAGGCGTCGCCGGTACCGCTCCTAAACCAGTCAAGAACGCAGGAGGTGTAGCTGCATTGGGTGAAGTAGGCCTAGGTGTCGGTTGTGCTATAGCCGCTTTAGGTCCAGAAGAAGCTGTGGTGGTAACAGGTGAACCAGGAGGGACCAATGTCGAAGTCGACGCGTTGCTGTTCGTCGATGATGATTTGGCTCCTTGCGATCCCGAACGTTGAGAAGGGGCTCTCCTCGTACATCCAGGTGTCCATTCCAATCCTCCTTTCCCTTTCTTCTCTATACTTGGTATCAATGTTGTCGGACTCCCTAAATCACTCTCGTAGTCCGAGTAGTCCGAGTAGTCCGGTGCCTCTCCCTCTCCCAACCCTGAGTCGTTCGTCGCCTGAAACCCTTCAATCGCTCAGTCTCCTTCTCGTAATCAATCTCCAGGTCGTCCAACCCGGTCGTTGTTGCTGCTGGGCAGCACCGAAGCTAGCTGCAGCGTTTTTCGCTCTTTATTCAGAGGGAGAATAGAAAAGAACCTGAAAAAGAGATAATGGGAAAGGGACAAAGGGAAAAGAGACCCAAAGCGCCCGCCTGGGCTCATAGATCAAGTAAAGCTGGAGGAAGGACAAGCTAGCTGACGAGACAAAGGACTCGTTGGTCCCACGGTTCCAGAAGAAGTGATTTGCCGAAAGGTTTTAGCAATGGTGCTAACGGAGGTCGGAGTAGTCGTCATTTGGTCGCCTAACCAAGGTTGAGGGTTACAGGGTCTGTTGTTGCTAAACTCGCAGGAGTTTTTTCTTTTTCAGAGGTCTTTCGCATTTTTATAGCAAAGGTCCGGATTGCAGGTCCTCAGTCTGTCGTTTATCAGAAGCTTAATGGTCGAGCTCGATAGACGTCGCTGACGTCTGACGTGACCGCTTGAAAAGATCGTGATCTGCCTTGTTAACAAGCGGTTTTCGAGGATCAGAAGTATTCCGGAGAGGAGGATTGAGGTGGTCCGTGACGGTTCTCTGGGAGTATTCTCTTTGTCACCAGTCGAGTAACTAGAGGATTCGGAAGCTTGATATAAATGAAGATAGTTAGTCTTTGAAAGGAGAGAAGGAGACCGAAACAACACACCTCGTCAGGACTGAACAACTTCATCAATAAGCAAGCCCACGCTCTTTACTTCCTCCCCATTCCAAACTTCACCTGGGCCCTCGACCCTACGCATTCGATAAGACCAACCTAAGAGAGCCAAGGGAGCAAGCGGTGGTTGTAGGAAGGAGGTCGGAATCGATCGAGAGGGTGACAGACAAAGAGCTAGGATGATATCACTAGTGAGAACACTACCCGGCCTGAGAGACCAAGCGCAGCGTACCGCTACCGAGAGCGGAGGCAAGTCGTTAGGAGAGAACAGAGCAGCCAAACGACTATGGGACATCGGGGGAATGAGTTTGGGATGAGAAGGGATGTTAATGATAAGCCAAAAGAGTATCCTATGAGGAGACTGCCGACGCTGCCTTCGGGAAGGAACTGGAATTTCTTGTTTGCGCTAGGAGAAGGGAAGGAGGCCGGGATAGCATCATATCGAGGTGCAAAGAAGCGAGAGCGGTCGAGAATGAGGAAGGCACCTGCAAAGGTGAGAAAAAGTGATGAGGAGAGGAGAGGGAGAGCGTAGGTGAGGAAGAATGAGGACAAAGATAAAATATAAGTCGGGGTGCTCCTCTACGCAGCGGTTGCTAGGTTTGCCGTGTTTGCATTTGCGTTTGTACTTGGTCTGTACTTGTCCTCCGGTGTACTTGCTCTTGGTCACTGGACAAAGTATTTCCCCCAAAGGCAGGAGTAGAATGGATGAGCAGAAGGGATGAGGTGAGGACACGAGGGGAAGAGGAAAGGTCGACAGCAACAGAGACCTATAGAAAACAGAAATGAGATCTGTTAAACAGTAGAAGAGACAAGACTCAAAATACATACTCACCCGGTATCAAGAAACAACCCTTGAAACACCGGGTTTGACTGAATCCGTTGTAGGAGTTGTTGAGTAGCGGCTTGGAGTAAAGCTTGAGAACGGACAGCGCTGGCTGCGCGCATACCAGGGGCACCGATGGCCCAACCCATGAGGACGCCAATGAGCATGGTGGAGATCATCTTTTTTCGATCGTGTCTGTGTTTTGTAACAAATGCGTTGATGAGGGTATTGGGAGTTTGAGTACGCGCCGGGTGAAACAGAACGTAGTGAGAGACTCACGAAGAAAAACATTTGAACGGGCATGTTGGGCGGGAGGAAGAAAGCTGAGAGCATCGTGAACGCCCTGCATATACAAAAAACGAAATGAGCTTTAGTATCTAACCCGTATCAACGAAGATAAAGAGAAACACGCACGAAGCACCCGAGGCATTCAACGTCCTATGCGGCAACAGAACCCAACCCAGGCGGCCTACCAGCATCTCAACCATGTCTTGCGTGAACGAGGGCTTTTCAGGTTGGTCAGGACCCATGGAGGAATGTGGGATGTCCGTGAGGACGACTGTGATGAGGAGGTCTTCAGCTTCGGTTTTGGTTTTGAGGTCCTCAATGTCTCAGTTGGGTTTGAAGAGGGTTCATGGGTGTTTTTGGGTAAAGAGGAAGCGGTCGAGGAAGAAGGGGATTCTTCATGGGAGTTGGTCCGATCGATTGTTGCGGGAGAAGTCGGAGGTTTTGCAAGCTGTGCAGATCAATCCGACGTGACCGACGTGACCGACGTAGTATATCCCGTAGAATGGACCAGCAGAAGATATGAGGAGAGGAGAAGATATGAGGAGAGGAGACGAGGGGAAGAGGAAAGGTTGACAGTGATCTATAAAAAGAAGAAATGAGATGTATTAAACTGTAGAAGAGAAAAGACCCAAAATACATACTTAAAAGGACAAATAGGAACGGAAGAGAAGGAAGAAGGGGAAAGGAAAGAAGAGCGAAATGGAAGGAAGGACGGAGAGAAAGCGAAAAAAAGGCAAGCCCAAAAGGTAACTCATACGCAGCTGCGTATGACTTACCTAACGCAGTTACGCTCCTTCTCTGCCGCGCCGTCATGTCGCAACCTCCAGAGGGGTTTTCCTTACTTCCCTCTGAGATAGCTGTTCTATTACAAACTTTGCAAAGGACTCCTTGCCTCACAGGACCGGAAAAAGAACTACTGAAGCGATTTCAACAACACCTTGGAGACAATAACTCTGCTGCACCCGTTACAGACTCTTCTGGATCCACTCCTTCCTTGAGTTCTAGCTCTATTTCAGCGTCGTCAAGCTCTCTTCCCTCGACCCAAGAATTAAACAGCATAACACCAGAGGTGGGTCAAAAAAGTATTTTTATATACAAAAATTTATGGGGTTATTTAAGGGCGCGCGGATAACTGCGGAATACGATCCTCCTCCTAGAAAAGGTGCTTCTGGCAGATCGATCTCTTCTCTTTCCCAGGTATGCAATGTGAGCACAATTGTTGGTTACTGGGTGCTCACAATTTTATATTCATTCTGTTGTCTATAGAAAAGAAAAAAATGCGTTGACAGCAACGGCGACAGCGACGGAGATGAAGGGTAAGTAAACCTCCGACATCAATACTAACTTGTATGGACTTCTACAGTATTGATCTTTTATTACTGCAGGAACCAGGCACCAGGCCAACCCCTTGTGGTGAATTTTCCCTTTTGTCCTAGAAACGGAAAGAGAGCGCGGATGGCCCGTAATAGCGACCAAATCAACGAAACCGAATATGAAGAAACCGAAGAGGTGTACATACCTTTTGAAACCTGTTTAGACCAAGCTGAAAATCTGGTTATGAAGCTCACATCAGGTTCCCGCTGCTGCGTATTGGAGGAAGAATGTAAACGCTGGATTTCTTCTTTCCACGACAATATTTCTGGAAAACCTTGGTTTGATAGCTATCGTATCTTGTCTGAGGACACTCTTTCTAGCCTAGCTAGGAGGTGCTCCAGGTCACAAGGACGAAGCGCATACAGTAAATTTCAGTTCATCATGAATGAACTGTTTTTTGCAGCAAAATTTAGTTCGTAAGTCTATGTACCTATCTTCTTTCTCTCTTCTTTCTCAAAGTTAAGATTAGTACGTTGAACGATCAACGCGGACCTCTTTCAGGAGGAAGTCGACCCAGTTCAAACAAGGTCATTCAGGAACTTTTGGCTCAGAATCCAGAATTTACCAAGCGTGGACTTGAGTAATGGCGTGCTTGTGGTAGTCGATGGGCTAGATTGGCTGGTGCAGGTAAGGTAAAATCAGTTTGTAGGGTAACTCGTATTTATCTAGTCACCAGGAAGCATATACATCCTGATCCCCATCGCTGTTTTTTCTTTGAAAACTTTATGTGGCAGGGATATTAGCCCTCAGGGTTTAAGTGCTTTTTGCAACTTTTTGAGAGCTCCAGACAAATATCGACAAGCAAGAGGTTAGTTTATTTTATCTATATCTATCTGGATCACCTACTTAACGGCTCTCAGGAAATGCCATAAGTCTAATCGAGGGGAGACTTCTACCTTTATTGCACAAACTTCAAAACGATATTCCTTTTTGCACCCCTACTTTCCTTTCCCCGGATTTTGCACGTACTTTAGGCATCAATAATACCTTTCTTGCACACGATCTTCGCTCTTCTGATATATACTTTGATTCTTTCATTCAGGCGTAAGTTTCAAATCTTTATTGCTTTTATATATGTTGACAATAAACCAGCTCTGTTACCTTGATGACAAGAGACTATAAACTATGGGAAAGATATTTCCCTGCTCATGAATCTGAATCCTCAATCCAGCTTGATCGTGCCAATAAGCTTTACTTGATATCATCCTCTGGTTTGATTCCTGATCAACCGGACGGTACTTCTTTAGCTGCTTCTCCCTTCTTTTCCCTCAATAGCAATTCTCTCAGTAGTACTACTGTCGATCGATCTTCTTTCGATAGTCCGGTCGATAATTCATCGAATCGATCTTCAGTCGATAGCAATTCCCACGATAGCACTTTTCACCAGTTCTCGACATCTTTTCGCTTCTCTTCAAATTCCAAGATTCCTTATCCTAGGGATCCTGTAGCCAAGATAAAATGGGCTGATCAACAGAGAAAAGATGCGCAAAATGCCTTGGAGCCTTCCAGTCTGGGGGAGTTTGAGAAAAGGGTAAGACGTTTGACCTAGACTAAGGTTCTATTCTTATGTTTACGTTTACAGGTACGAGCTAATTTTGATGATAAGGGTATTGTGAATGACGATGCTCCTTGGATCAAGTTGAAGAGAGAGTTGATTATTGGGTAAGAAACAATATATACCTTTTTTCCCATTTTTAACTCTTAAATCCAGGAACGAAATTCAAGTTGATGGTGAAGATGGTCTGATTTTTAATGTTGATGGAACTATGCCGGAATATCTCAAATCCAATCTTTTGGAATCTTTGAATCTGGCTTTGAAAGGTTACTCAGACGAAGATCAGCTAACAGAAAGGGACACTAGGGATAATCCTGCATTTAGTGCTTTGCACTTTTCCTATCATTCCAAATACGGCACACAAGTACGTTGTTTACATTTTTTAACGCATGCCGGTACGCCCCCTCATTTTATCTATCTTAGGGCACATTGGCACCAAGAAATATCCATCCCCACAAGTTGAAAAATAAGCAGACAAAGAAGACAAATCACTCGCAATTCCTAACTCGAGAGTCCAATGATATGAGGGACCACCCAGAACAATATAGAAGAATATGTGATGCTTTGGAACCGGTACTAAGATGGATTGTAGATAAAGTAAGTATGTTATGTTATATTTCTTTATGCTATTGTTCTCAAAAATCTTTCTTGCAGAAACTTAGGAGGCATGCTGATCTCTTTTCTGATATCGAAACAGAAGTAGATATTTTCCCACTTCAGGATACCAATCCTGTTCGACCTTTTTCTAGTTTCGTTCTCAATCTTAATGTGATGACTCAACCACATAGGGACTGGGGAGACAAGAATGGTTGCATTGTTCTGGTTTTGGGGGGGCATATAGGGGGGGGGATTGTATTCCAGGAAGCGAAGATAGTGGTGGAGACTTCACATGCAGATTCAGTAACCTTTTGCTCCAACAGACTCACACATTTCAACCTATCCTACAGAGGTATTCGTGCATCAGTTGTTATTCATTCAGACAAAGCTGGAGCTGAATATCAAAAAAATGGTTTTGGTTGGGATGATAATGAATACGTACGTTAGTACTATACATAAATACGAACGTTAGTACTATACATAAATACAATACATAGTTAACGAAAGAAGAATTATAGTACATACTCAAATAATCCAATGAACAAGTACTGTACAAAGTCAATAACCTAAAGAATGAGTACTGTACATGGTTAACGTATGAGTACAGCGCAGGTGTAGGGTACGCTTTGTTGTGACGTAAATAGTTCGGCTAGTTCTTTTCTTCAACCATGGCCTCATCTCCTACGACTCACGTATCAGAAAGCTTGTTTGAAGACGATGGTCCACAGAATTACTTGTTTGGACTACAATCTCTTCAAAATGATGTTTTACAGAGGCTAGAGGCTATTCAAGCTAGCCAGTTGGAGATTCGACAAAACCAGAATGCTCTGCTAGCCTTCCTTCAAGCTCATCACACCAGTTGTAACGCAGAACTGCAGGTTATTAAAGACAAGTTGGATAGGTCTCACAACCCCTGGGATTATAATCCATTTGAGGATACATCTAGCCTTCAAGCAAGTGCGTACTCATGTTCTATTATCTCAATTTATTTTAAAGGGATTTCAGCTCTCGATGGCTCCCCTTATAGGCACGGTTCTTTGCCTGTAGTCATTGGACCTGGTACTCCTAGGGCTTACGTAGCAGCTACACCCAGACTTGATGAGAATGAAGCCATTGGTCGCAATTCCTTCCTTGTTCCAGGTACTCCTAGAGCCGTTTCTGTTGTTTCCGTTGGAGTCAGTGACGGTATCAATGGTGGTATCAATGGTGGTATCAATGGTGACGGTATCAGTGATGTTGGTGTCATGGAAGTCAGAATGGGCAGAGATGTCGAAGTCAGAGAGGTTGAAGTCCGAGATGTTGAAGTCCAAGATGTTGAAGTCCAAGATGTTGAAGTCCAAGATGTTGAAGTCCGAGATGTTCAATTTGAATTTGTGTTTGATGATGGAGTAGAAGTTGGAGAAGTTGGAGATGCCGAAGTCAGAGATGTCCAATTTGTATTTGATGATGGAGAAGTTGGAGAAGGCGGAGAAATCGATTGTTCCGGTTCATCCCCTATACATTATACGTCTTCACAGGCAGTCCAGTCCGAAGAAGAGTCTAGTCTTTACAGGGTTACTCAAAGACCAGGAGGGCTAGGCGTAAGTGGATTACAGTTAATTTATCAAACTATTTATTGATTTATCTGACTTACAGATGGCCATGGCTTATCATAACCAACACGAAGAAAGTTCCCAAGAATAGATTCAAAAGACTATTATCCTGCCCTTGTCTTTCTCTACTCGTGACTAGAATCAGTACCGTAGAACCGTAAATAGATGTACAGTGAATTCAATACGTTTTGCAATACTTCTTCTATCCAGAATTGGATTCCTCTGACATTTTAGCATGATTCTTTCTCTCAGGCATTGGTTCAGCTTATCGAACGATATCTGGTGTTTATTTTCTCCCCTTCCACTCAGCTGGCTTTTCCTCTCACCTATTCTCCCTCTTTTTGTCTTTATTCTCTGCTATCATGGCCACATGCTCTGTTCCAGGCTGCTTTCGTTGGTTTGAGACCAAGGGCGGTTTGAACAATCATAAAGCTACTTCCCAAGAGCCAGCACATGTTCACGAGCGTTTACAGAACAGAGAAAACCCCCCCCCCCAACAAGGAAACAGCATCGGTTCAATAAACCCCAAAACCTGGATAAACAGGATGTTGAGATGGAGGATTTTGAGACAATAGAGGATATTGAGATGGGGGATAATGAATTTGAAGACAGTGGGGATGAGGACAGTGGGGATGAGGACAGTGGGGATGATGACAGTGGGAATGATAACAGTGGGGATTCTGAGGTGGATGTTGAAATTGAAGAAGTTGAAGGAGTTGAAGATAAAGCAGTGGATCCAGTCACAAATGCGATTGAATCTTTACTGGAAGAATACAATGCAGAGGAAGAAGAAGATCTCTTCCAGTTTGTTCAAATACCAGAGGCTTCAATGGGAGGTGACATTGACAACATAGCAGAAGAGCAGGGTGTAGCAGGTCAGGCAGAACACAGACATGGTTTTGTGCTGGATGATGATGAGGATACAAGGGAGAAAGCTGAATATCCAGACCCAACTGCTGGCCAACCAATTGGAATAGATGAGAGTGTCCATCAGAGATGGAAAAAGCTGTTTGAGGGAAAGACAGAACACATGGAAATAGAACAAGAAGAATTCCATCCCTTCACATCTGAACTGGACTGGAAGCTAGCTAGATGGGCTATTTCAGAAAAGGTATCTCACAGAACCTTTAACAGATTGTTGGAGATACCTGAGGTATGTCCTTTAGTCTATCTGTACCATATCATTCAAGTTGTATTAACATCTCAAAAGATTAAAGATCGTCTTGGTTTGGGTTTTCATAATGCAAGAACCATGCTTCAGACGGTTGACTCTATACCAGAGAGATGTGGAGAGTGGAAAATAAAGCGTATCAGATTTCGAGATAGGGTTTCTCAGGGCACAGAAGAATCTTTCAACATCTACCATAGGGACCCTATTAAGGCCATTCAAGCCCTCTGGGGAGATCCAGCCTTTGCAGACCATCTAGTTTACAAGCCCTCAAAAATGTTTATGGATGCTTCCCAACAAGAGAACAGGATCTATTCTGAGATGTGGTCAGGAAAGTGGTGGTGGGCTGTGCAGGTAGTACTGTTTAATCATTAATGTGATTCCCATCAGCTAACATTTATCTCCAAAGTCTCAATTTCAAGGCCAGAATGCAACCATTGCACCTGTTATTATTGCCACAGACAAAACACACTTGACCAATTTCTCTGGCGGAAAGTCAGCGTATCCTGTTTACCTGACACTAGGCAATATTCCTAAAGCAATGCGTAGAAAAGTTAACCAGAGGGCTTGTGTGCTTCTAGGGTATTTGCCTGTGGACAAGGTTAACAGAGGTGCTGACACAGATACAGAATTCAAGCTGAGAAACTATCAACTTTTCCATGATTCCATGCGTATCATCCTTGAGCCTCTTTTTGCTGCAGGGCTTAATGGTGTGGAAATGGTAGGAGGTGATGGGGTTGTCCGCAAGGTTCATCCTATTTTGGCAGCATATGTTGCAGATTACCCGGAACAGTGTCTTGTAACTTTGTCCAAATATGGAACTTGCCCAAAATGTCAAACATCAGCCAGCAATATAGGTGATACAATTCCAGGACAACTGAAAACTCAACATTGGACAATGGACAACATTTTGGAAGCGAGATCCTTACTCAAACCAGGAACTGTTCGTCGTAATCAAAAGGTGCACCAGTACTGTATGAAGCAATATGACATAGCAGGAGGAATGTTTGATCCATTCTGGAAGGACCTGCCCTTTACCAATATACATGATTCTATTACCCCAGATGCTTTGCATCAACTTTATCAAGGTGTATTGGTCCATCTTATCAGCTGGGTTCAGCAAGTGATGTCCAAGGAAGAGTTGGACAGACGTATCCAATGTCTACCCCCAACTTATGGAGTTTGTCATTTTAAAAATGGAATATCTTCACTCAATCAAGTGTCTGGTCCTGAAAGGAAAAACATTGGAAAAGTTCTTCTATCCTGCTTAGGTGAGTCCTTGAAGCATATAAACATCTGTATTCATGTCTTGATACATGCTTTAATAGCCCCAAATTTACCTTCAAGGGCTGTTCAGGCTTGCAGAGCTATCTTGGATTTCCTATATCTAGCACTTTATGGATCCCATGATGAAGAAACTCTTGCATACATGGAGGATGCACTCAGTAAATGGCACAACAATAGAGACTATTTCCTAGAAACTGAAATTTGAAAGGATTTCAACATTCCCAAGTTTCATTCCTTGCTTCATTATGTTGACAGCATTCGAAAGTTTGGCACTGTTGATAACTATAACACCGAGCTCTTTGAACGTCTACATATTGATTTTGCCAAGGAAGGATGGCGTGCTAGCAACAAACGTGATCATTTTCCCCAGATGATACGTTGGCTCTCGAGACAAGAGAAGATCTCTTCTTTTGACTTTTACCAGTCATGGTTGCAAAGAGAAAGTGAAGAGGAAGACAAGGAGGAAGATGATGAAAAGGGAGGGGAAGATGATGACACTGTTGGGGAGGGTGAGGGGAGAAATGAGCTGGAAAAATTTAAATATCAGTTGAGGAGTCCAGTGGCCATAAAAGGGGTAGGATTTACCACAGCCATCGCCAATGCAGGAAAATCATCAATGTACCAGTACACCATTGCAAAACTTCCAGCTGAACCCCACAAAAGTATTACTCGTATTCTGGTATCTCATAGTGCTCCCAATTTCCTCCCTTGCTTGAAGCTCTTTCTCAACAGTCTGCTTGACAATCCTCAGTCAAGGTCCAGAGCTCTCAATGCAATTCTTCCAATTAAGGCTGTTGATGTCTGGCACCAGTTTAAGCTGAGATCAGACTCACAGGTGGATGGGGAAGTTGTTGAAGAGGTCATAAAGGCTGTTCCTTTTCATAAAAAGCACAGCTCAAACCGTTTTGATAATGTTGTAGTACTTCACTAGGCTGAACAAGCAGAAAGTACTTCACTTCAGGGTTAGTCAAGGTCTTCATCTACTAGTATCTGGTCATGTACTTCTACTGACTCATTAATAACTGCCAAACAGGCTGTTGTATTGGTCGAATTCGAGTAATCTTCAAGCTTCCAGATTCTAGTAGAAATACTTTCCGTGCTCCTGTTCCTGCACCAGCTTCCTGGCCTAGGACCCTTCTTGCCTATTTGGAAATTGGAATGGTATAAGAATCCAGCAAACTTCAAGTCTGGAGGTCACAGCATGCTTCATACTTCTAGATTGCATGACAAGAACAATGTTGTACAGGGTTCTATAGTGTCTTTATCATCCATTCGTCAGTCAATAATGTTGGTCCCAGATTGGGCCAGTACTATAACTCCTTCTTCTTCTAAATTGACATCTTCTACTGTTCTTGATGACTGTGAAAAGTTTGTTATAAATCCTTTTCAGACATTGTATTCTTATAAAACAATTTATTGAATATCAATCTTTTCCTGTGCTACTAACTTTTTATTAGTATATTTATTAAATAGTCACTAGTAGATATTCCTTGCTCATTGTTTTCTTGTGTCATATGAGCAATCCAGAAGTGCAGATCTTATTCCTTGAGTCACAACTTGTCCTGAGTGAGGAAATTCATAAAAAGAGTCCTGGGACAGTCCTGGGCAGTCCTGGGCAGTCCTGGGAAGTCCTGGGCAGTCCT
>ML180596.1:0-11889 GCA_004369135.1 Dendrothele bispora CBS 962.96 | reverse complement strand
GATATGTGGCACTGATCTCACTCTTATTGCACAGAGTGAGCCAGGCAGCGATTAGAAGAAAGAGAAAGTATCGGGTTGCAGATACAAAGCGCATGGGTTTGACTGTAGTGGGAGACAAGACGAAAGCTGTGGTGTGAGAATTGAAACGTGTCCGGACTGTCTCGGAGAAATGACTCATAGATGATGACTACTTGGTGGTCCAGACGCGGCCAGTATCCGATTTGTATAGATAAGATAAATGATTAACTATACGGGTATACGCATGAAACTCCAGCAGCCAGTTCGAGTTTAGTAAGGACGAGACCTCCGTAAACTCCGGCCTCGTAATGGCGGCTTATTGTTCTTACCAAACTCCAGGCTCTCGGCTGCACTCGCTTATATTTGCGCGCAGTTTCGCAAGCTTTTTGCTTTTGCGTTCTCAAAAATTGCGCAGGACAAAAGTTTTCCAAAATCGCTGTAACATACTTAGCATACATTGAATGGTTCAGCAGATTTACAAGGAATCCATACTCTGGGTACTACAAAGTAAAAAAAGAGTCCATTGATTTTGGATAGCTCTAGAAACTTGTTGATGGTGCTAGTGCTTGTTGAGATGAGTGACAAACATAGTGTGTCCATATGTGCCTTCAGATGGTGAATAATCTGTAATAGTTGTAGTATAATTCTACTGAATTATACAAGGGTGTGATAGTTTAGTCTAATTTCATGGTAGTGGTAGGATAATGTTACTGAATTATACAAGGGTGCGATAATTTACTCTAAGATTATAAGAAGAATCTGATAATGAAGAAACATTACTGTCATTACACTAGTTATTTAGGTTAGTGATAAGTATCAGTAACTTATTGTTTAATTATCCATGGGCGGTTTTCCTGATGCGCCCATTCTGGCCCCAGTAACATTCGCGACTCGGATAACGCCACAATCTCCTCTGTTTCTGTCGATGCACCCACAAATTCACCTTGGGATTGTCCATCTCTATATCGAATATCTTCCCCAGATCTGATGCATATTGACCCAGTTCCCATCGGCCGCTCGGTTTGGAGCCATCCATCCAACTATAGAGCACCGCTTTCGATGCGCCCAACCCCATCTCTCCCATCGGACTACGAATCGACCTCTCCTGAAACATCTCTGTCGCCTTTGACACCTTCAGACGGTTCTCCTATCGACCAGCCTCACCCTCTTTTGGGTTCTTGTTCTTCCCCGCCCCCAAGTGAGCGACGACGGCCAACTTCTCATGGAGTTGCACCTCCTCGCCTGCACTGTTCAAGGCTGGAAAATTCTAGTTCTGTGTACGAAGATTACTCGGACCGCCGCTATGGTCCTGAGGGGACAAGAGTTTTACACCAAGCAGCGTGGAATTCTTACCATCGCGATAATCACACCTATCACGAGTCCAACGCTCGGAACTCCAGCAATGGATCATTTGTCTCCACCACACCGAGAGTTCAGATTTACAATCAAGATAATCAAGAGGGCCGTACACGCGACTTTTCTCCATTACCGTACTACTCGCGCGAAACTGGCTACAGAGGATCGTATTATCAAGAGTCATACTATGGACGTGCAGCCTCACGATCAGATGGTTCATACAATCATCACCGATACGAACCATGCCGCTACACTGACTCGGGCCCCTCCTCATCAAACATGGATGTCGACGTCTATCCTGGTACATCTTCCAACAATCATCATGCTCCAAGTAGGCCAGTAGACACTCGGCCTACCGTGACACTTCCGTCGATTCGTTCTTTAGAAGACATCTCCGAGCACCTCTTGCGACCGATTGATATGTTCCGATTCCAAAATGGTCGTGACAACACGACTAACCTTCCCTCGAGCCACCTACTTCACCGAACGATGCCCTTCTTACAAGATACCTTCGTGAGTAAATGAACGATTGTTTTGGGTAAAAATCTTAATCATCATATAAGAAGTTGAACAATACTCTTCACCTTGCTTGTCAAGGTCCCCCTACCCCCTTTAATTGAAGCACTTTTCGACTTTTTTGTACACACGGACAAATAGATTTCATAATTCTGCTTAGTTAGTTATATACGGCAGGGTCGGAACAGCCGGACGACCAGTAGGAACAAGACACAACCCCATACCAGAGAAGGCCCGTCCCACCCGCACAGTAAGACATACAGTCAGAGATACACTACTGGAGCTGTAGCCGATTTGAAGATTGAGTATAAGTTCGAAATAAAACTGGAAAAAATAGCTGTAGCCAATTTGAACAGTGTAAAGATTAAGTTTGAAATAAAAAGCAGTAGTTTTAGGTATACAAAAGCAGAATCCGATCAGATGTATAATAAGAAAAAGGAAAAGTGTTGGCTAAGACACAACAGTTTCAAGAAGGCCGCCCCTGTCCATTGAAGGGAGGACTCAGAGGTAAACCTGGAAATAGCGCCTGCGCAGTGATAGATAACTATCCTCGGAGTGCCCTATAGGGTCTTGAGGTAATCCAGGGGCACTGTTCCAGTCACCCCGAAACGGCACACGAAACCCTCTCGGATCTGGATCCGGCCAGGTCCACCAAAGTCCAGGGAAGAAAAGAAAAATGGCAGGGCCCAGATTCCAAAAGCCTTTACAGACAAGCCTACGCCCCCCTGCAATCCAGCTCCATCCTCGAGCTGTTTTTGATGGCCACCGGGTTGACCTGAATCCGAAAGTCTAGTAAATAAGTCAGAGTCCAGGTTCCAAAAGCCTTGCAGACGAGCATATGGCTTATGAACACTGTTCTGTCCTCGTTCAAATTCATAAAAGTTACACTATTTCTTTCATTTTCTTGCAGTGTGTCTCACCACTTCTTTGTTCTTCTGCTCAACTCCTCCAGTCTATCATCTTCTGCTAACAACTCCTACAGCAAAGTTTCTGATTGAGATTCTCACAATACTTAATTTATTCATATCGTGCCCGGGCCATGCCTGCAACTTCTTGATAGTGTGACATAAATAGAGGTTGTAAAGACTGAGCTTTCTGGGAGTGTCTGATTCAAAATTTGTCTGCTCCCAGCTTACTACTGTCATTTTGTTCCCATTGAACCTATGTTGTACTGACAAACTCAAACAGAAATTGGAAGGTGTGGTTGTCCAGGTTTACTGTACATTGATCCATCTCAACAAAGGGAGGAGGAGGAGGAGTCTATTAAACCGAGTAAGGTCCAAGAACTGAACACTGGCTTCTGGGAAGCACCTAGATGTGCAGCTAGATACATCATTGTCCCCAGGACCCACATGAACGAGCTGAAGGCTCTATGTCCAACATTAGATTCATGTGACAAGGAAGGGCCACAATGGATGCAGGATATTCACATTGTAATTACCATCTAACGAGTGTGCTATACTACAATAATATAAGGAAACCAATAACTACCGTAGATATGCTGTTGGGACATGAATGGGAAAAGAGTCATAAGGGAAAAAAGAAATCAACGAGTAATACCCACCGGGCAAATGTTGTTGATCTCTGTCCTCCGCGACGACGGACCGCTGCCAACTGTCGTAACCCCTCAGAAGAGGAAATTCTCGGCCCACCGTCCTTCTTCCCTACCCAAAAAAGAGTCGTTACTAGTACTTAGACTATTGATAGTGCCCATTAGTTTTGTCACTTTCACCCAACGCAATGCCAAGCAGTTATTTTCCTTTTGTACTTCAAAGTCATTGTTACATTAGTATATATTTACACTCTTTATTGAGATCATCCGACTTCGACAATGGATGTCAACTTCAAGCTTGAAGACAGAGACCAATGCAAGCAAGGTCGGTGCCTCGGCCACGAGGCGCTTCTCCAGTCCTGAACATTCCTGCATTATATCTTTCCAATTTTCTTGTTTTGACAGATCATGCTCCATCTTACACTCTGAATGTCTCTCTCTTGCGTTTTCGAGTACTTGGATCTCGCTTTACTCAGGCTCTAGTGCTCTAGTTTTTTGCTCTGTCTTGCTCTGCTGCGTTGCTATCCCAAATACTTTCTTGATCTATGCATCCTTTTTTTCTGTCCTCGCTCTCGACTCGACTCAACTGTTTGTTTATGCATTCCCCCAAAAGAGGTTACTCATGTAGCATTATCGAAAACGGAAAAGGCGATATTCCTTTTCTCGGTACATTACATCTGATGTATCTATAAACTTCTGTCTTCTGTCTGTTTGCTAACATTTTATGTACAACAAAAAATGTAGCTAAAAAATGTAGCTGGTTCTACCGAAAGCCCTCTTCCGGGCGTTGGTTGAGTTTTCGTCGGACCCCAGATTCTTGCGTCCACGTGTGCGTCCAGATGCGTCCACGGCTGGACGCACGCGTCAAATGCGTGCCCGTTATGCCGCAACAACGTGTTTGGGAAACCCAAGCGATCCCAGCTCCGGAACCAGTTACCCCTTCTCTGAGTCCCTTGCCGGAATCACCGTCCAAGTACAGTCCTGGAAAGGTCAAGCTAGGTTGCCAATCCATCGACAAGGGCAAGAAAAGGGCCGCCCCTGACGACAATGACTCTCCGCAGAGGCAGAAAATGTTGAACTTTGTTCCATTACCATCTACGATGTAATTATGTTTCTTTACTTTTACCTGTAGTATGCCTCATGTTACTCCTCATGTCTTTCATACCTATGAGCACACACACATACAAACGGTCTGTGCACTCTCTTTTGTAGTATAAAAGGACAGTAGATACCTGCCTTAATACTCAGTTCGTTTCACTACAGAAACAGTCGCCTAAGCCCTCTAAGCTTTTACTAACAGTCTAACTTCTCGTCCCCAGGTATGTCTCAGATCTTACCATCTTCTACTTAGTGTAGCAGGATGCGCCCTCGACAGGTTATGGGCCCCGAGCCCTTGATCTCTGGTTATTTGGATGCTTGATCCATGTTGCGCGTTTACCCGCTGCATATTGGATCGCATATCGAACTTAGACCGTCCGTTTGCTGCAGTACTTTGCGTACAGCGCGAACGTTGACATTGCCAGATTTATGTCAGCTTTGTGCTGCATATCTGTGCAATTGGGTCGAAGTCACCGTTGAGTGGCGCCTTACGGCTGCCTTTTATTATTCTCTTAACAGTGTAGGACTAACGCTGACGGTTTGACTCCCCAGATCTTTTACATTTTACGATTAAAAATGTCTTCTGCTCTAGTTAACCTCGTTCCCATTCTTACTGGTCCTAACTGGAACGAATGGTCTCAAGCCATCAAGTCTTTTCTCATGTCTCAGGGTGTGTGGTACGTTTTAGAAGACTCACCTCCCGCCGCTACCGACGCTGCAGCTACGAAAACCTGGCGTGACGACAAATATAAAGCCATGGGTAATATCATGTTGCGCGTCTCTCCCCAGATACAGTCCTCTATACAGGACGCAACTGGAGCTAAGGAGATGTACGACCTTCTTAAAGGTCAGTACGGTAAGCCCGGAGTCGCTGCGGTTTTCACCGACTTTAAACGTGCCATCGATTATCACATCCCTAACGACAAACACCCCGCTCCCGCTATCGATAACATCATTATGTTCTTCACTCGAATCGCAGCTAACGGCACTACTGTTGCCATTCCCAAGTTCATTCAGGCGATGCTTATCGTAAGCAAGCTCCCTGATCGGTACTCTTACGTTATCCAATCTGTCGCTCAGACAAAGATGGAGGACGTTACCTCACTTACGCCCGAACGAGTCCGCGAAGCCGCTGTCCATGCCTGGGAAGGCCGGAACAAGCGCAACGACGGCAACTCCGGCAAGAGTGCCAACAAACTCTCGGCTGTGAAGCGAAAAGATGGCGACCCTGACTTTAAGTCGCAGCAGAAGCGCCAGAATACCGGCAGCTCTGATCAGCAGACTAAGCAGGATAACGCCAAGGGAGATGGGAAGAAGAAGCACAAGCGCGGCAAGCGCTCTGGCAAAGGCAAGGAGAAGGCCAACTCGGCCGATGCGGATGAGGGTGAGTGCTCCCATGTGGCCTCCCCCACCATCGTCATGGACCAGGCTGCACTCGACGTGCGCCGTCCTTTCTTCTCTCCGGCCCCCAAGCCCTACGACGCCTTCTTTACCTCTACTAAGAGGTCTATCGACTTGGTCCGGGACATCGGCCTTGAGCCGACCTGCGAACGTGTTCGTACCCTCGAGGATGTCGTCATGTCTGACACCCCAGTAGCCTCTGGCTCCGAAACTCGGTCCTTAGCGGATCGATTGACCGTTGGGAAAGACTTCGACGAGGTCTCCATGGGTGATTTCTCTGACGATGAGTTCGTCCATTTTTCTCTACCCTTTTACAGTGGCACTAATGCGCGTTTTTCCGCTGCAGGTGATTTGTGTAGTACTCGTATTTTACATGCTGCTCCCACTGTACTTTTACCTACTGCTTCGAATACATGTGCGCATACTTCTTCTGCTGCCAAGTGTGACAAGTGTAAGGGATTTGAGAAAATGCTACAAGACTTCTTTAAGTCAAATTGGCTACTCGACTCTGGCGCATCAGCGCATTTTAGTAACGAGAAAGCCGATTTTACCGAACTCAAGGATATTCCTCCTATTCCAGTGAAAACTGCGAACGGCGTGACTCAAATCACGGCCCGAGGAACCGTCTGTCTTAGTCAGGGATCGAATATCTATACGATCGAACCCGTCTTCTATGTTCCCGACCTTAATCAGCGACTTCTGTCGCTAGGCACCTTTTTACGAGATAATTTGAATGTGCGCGGTGATTCGCGGCATATTCAATTAGTTAACAACTCAGGTAAACGTTTTTTAAACTTTACCAAACGTCATCCGGCGGAAACTTTATATTTCCTGCCACATACACAGCATGATGTCGCGGAGATCGCCGACACTTGCATTTACCATCTCGATTACGAGACAATGCATCGCCGATTAGGCCACCCTTCGCGCGACGTTCTTCTTAACGCGCCTAAGCATACCAACGGCTTCCCGAAGATTGAGATTCCTCGTGATACTCCTCTTTGCCGTGGTTGTGCCGAAGGGAAGTTGCCTCAACGAGCATTCCCACCGAGTCTGAGACGCGCTACGCGTCCCTTCGAGCTTATCCATTCAGACTTGAAGGAATTCCCCGTGACTTCTTATCATAAATATAAGTACGCGATTATCTTTTTAGACGATTGCAAGAGTCATGCGTGGATTACCTTCCTGCGCACTAAAGCTGCTGCACTCACCGCGACTAAGCATTTTATTGCTATGGTCGAGACCCAGTTTAAAACAAAAATCGAAAGATGGATGTCTGACGTCGGCGGTGAATATATGTCTGATGCCTTCATTAATTTATTGAAGGAAAAGGGTATTGATATCCTTAAAAGTGCGCCGTACACGCCCCAACAAAACGGGAGAGCGGAACGATTTATGCGCACTATGATGGATAAAGCCGAGGCAATGCGGCTATTCGCTTGCTTGCCTGACTCGTGGTTTGAATTCTCGGTAGAACATGCCGTCCACATTTACAACCGGACACCTCTGCGTCGCCTTAAATGGCAGACTCCCCATGAGGGAATTAAGGGGGAGGTTCCTCGTATTGATCACCTTAGGGTATTCGGCTGCGGAGCATACGTGCATATCCCAGCTAACATACGAAAGAACAAACTCGCTCCTAAATCAGAATATATGGTGTATCTGGGCGTAGCTCCTGGTGGACACGGCAATCGCTTTATGCGTCTACCCAATAATGTAGTATTTACATCGGCTCATGCTATCTTCGAGGAGACAGTTTTTCCCAAGTGTGAGAAACGTCCCCGAACGTCCCGTAAACTGCCTTTATCGGCACCCGATGATGAGGATCCCGAATACAATCCTCCTGACTCGATTCCTGACGACGATGATGATGATGGATTTACCTCTCATCCTCCTCGCGGTCCTTCCCACCAAGACGGACAGGAAAACCCGCAGGACGACGGTCCAGCGACTCCTAGTCCCCCGCCTTCGCCTCCGGCAGAACCCGAACCGGAACAACCTCCGGCTCCTCGGCGTTCAGGGCGTCAGCGGAATATTCCCTCAAAGCCTGGTAGCATCTACGGGGATAATCGGCCCCCAGCAGAAGTTCAAGCAGAAAAACCAAGAGAGTGGAAGAAAACTGTAGGAGACACCGAGCAGTGGTCAAAACCCAAAACACGGGGAAGACCCCCTCGACCTACAGTTCCAGCACAGGTTCCCGGACCTAGTACTGTGCCTGGTAACCCAGGTTCAACCACCACTGGCGACACTCAGTCTGCACCAGAACGTGAGGAAGAAATAGCGCAATTATGCAGGGAAGGGGGAGTAAAATTTATAAACTACTTGCTTTCTCAAGCAGTAGACGAGGAATCAGTCAATAATGCCAAGCAAAATATCCGTGAGTGGCATTACCGAGATATTGCTCGCCTGCCAAAGGCTGAGCAGGAGGAGTGGAAGACTGCTTGCCGCGAAGAATTAGAGGCACTTTGCAAGCGCAACGTCTTTGAACTCGTGGATCGACCTTCCAATCGGAAGGTTATTAAAAACCGATGGGTCTTTGACGTCAAAAGTGACGGTCGTAAGAAGGCGAGGCTCGTCGCTAAAGGTTTTTCCCAGGTTGAAGGTTTAGACTTCGACCAAGTCTTCTCTCCGGTAGTTCGATTCGAAACAGTGCGACTCGTCCTCGCATTGGCAGCACTCGAGAACTGGCATTTGTCCGGTGTCGATGTTCGCAGCGCCTATTTGTACGGCAAACTCGATGAAGAAATCTACATGGAACAACCAGAAGGTTTTAAAACTTCTGGACAGGAGCACAAAGTCATTCGACTCAAGCGTGCCCTCTATGGACTCAAGCAGGCAGGCCTCTCTTGGTGGCACTCCCTTGATTCATCCATGAAGGAACTCGGATTTGTCCGACTGAGTTCTGATGCGGGCATATTCGTCTTCACATCTAAGACTGGCGAAAAAGTTATCGCCGTTGTCTATGTAGACGACGCCATTTTTTGTGGCAAGGACAAAGCTCTAGTTCATAAGCTGAAGGAGATGTTTATGAAGAAATGGGAATGCAGGGATCTTGGCGACGCTAAGGAGTTTCTCCGAATGCAGATCGTCAGGAAAGGCAGCCAGATTAAGATAAATCAGTGCGCCTACCTTAACAAAGTGATAGAACGCTGCGGCATGCAAAACGCTACGCCAGCGCGAACTCCACTTCCTGCCGGCTTTCAGCCACTTCCAAACGACACCACAGTCGATCCCGTTCTTCGGCAGAGATTCCAGATGGTCATCGGATCTTTGCTCTATATAATGTTGGGCACACGACCCGACATCTCATTCGCTGTGACTAAACTGGCGCAATTTGCTGCCAACCCATCTAAGGAGCACTTAGATAAAGCGCTGTATATCTGCCGCTATCTTCTTGGAACTCGTTCCTATGCTCTGGTTTATGATGGTGCTTCCGCCCAAGGCTTATCAGCCTATACCGATTCAGATTGGGCATCTGACCCGAACTCACGTCGTTCCCAGACTGGCTTCTTCTTACAGATGGCCAAGGGTATATTTACTTGGACTTCTCATGCTCAGAAGACGATAGCACTCTCTTCTACTGAGGCCGAGTATATGGCGCTCTCCGATTGTAGCCGCCAGGTTGTTTGGATCCGTACCTTACTCAATGAGATTGGTTACGATCTAGAACCTATACCTATTTATGGGGATAACCAAGGTTCAATTTTTATGGCCTCTAATCCGATAACTGAACGCCGCTCCAAACACATAGACATTCGTTATCACTACATCCGCGAAGTTATCGAGAACGGCCTAGTCAAAGTACGTTTTATTGACGGAAACGACAACCCTGCCGACCTATTTACCAAAAACCTTGGATGGGTCAAATTCGAGAAGTTCCGAGCTTGTCTTGGCCTCGAATTCTATACTTCGGCTGCTGATAGCGCCATTTTTAAATAAAAAACTTTTGATATGCTTTTAGTATACAAAGTAGGTACGCTTACATACTTCTTACGTAGTATTTAGCGAGGGGGAGTGTTGAACTTTGTTCCATTACCATCTACGATGTAATTATGTTTCTTTACTTTTACCTGTAGTATGCCTCATGTTACTCCTCATGTCTTTCATACCTATGAGCACACACACATACAAACGGTCTGTGCACACTCTTTTGTAGTATAAAAGGACAGTAGATACCTGCCTTAATACTCAGTTCGTTTCATTACAGAAACAGTCGCCTAAGCCCTCTAAGTTTTACTAACAATCTAACTTCTCGTCCCCAGGTATGTCTCAGATCTTACCATCTTCTACTTAGTGTAGCAGGATGCGCCCTCGACAGAAAATTCCGAAACGCAATGGTCCCAGCACCAAGAAGTAGTTCTTTCTCCTTCGCATGTTGTGCATCTTCCATGTTCCCTGCCCCAGTCGCTGTTTCATTTATTTTCTACTCCTCCTCGATATGGCACGGACTTTCTCTATACCAATTCATTAGACCGCATCTGCTGCGATATATACTCTATAAGCATTTTTATGTAGTGAGAAATAAATCATATATATTTAGCTGTGGCTCTGAAAATCTTCAAGTGGGGTGTCAGTGGGTCTTAAACACCCTCGGCCCACTACCTATACATGCTATTACTGATTTCAATTTTTATTAGCCTCCACTTGATTTTTGTTTAACCCCATTTCCATTTTTCATCATGGAGCCCTGATATATATCGCAGCAGATGCGGTCTATTGTCACGTCTTAATCGTATCGTATTGACTTTTCTCTCTGCATTACACATCAATTATTACGATCATTCCAGTTTCTAGAGTATTTCATTAGACAATAATTTAACTCAATTACAATGTGATCGTTGGGTTGTCCCTACGCAAAACCCTATCCAGTGTGCTGTCACCGACACTTCCTTTGACAGGCAATCAGATGCTTATGCCACCGAACGTTGGCGTCTCCTTAACCGGGTTTTCGCTGCACTGCGTGCTAATATGTACAGTAGACATCAGGGCCTATTCTTGAACTTGGGTCCTGAAGCCGTGACTCGTTTTGCTGCTGATCGTTGGAATAGGATCGCTCGCAATGATCTATGGACCCCTGCGCATACGAATCAACTGGAACTTGCATGTCTCCAATCAATCTGGAACCGATTGGGTGTAAATACTTTCAATACATGTCTGGACTTGGTACATAGTTGCTGGGCAAAAGTCGACTTGAATATCATCGATCTATAGGAGGTGTCCCTATTTTTACAATATTTAATCAATGATTTTTACTGGCCGTTATATGCTAAAATGCCTTCTCCTGCTAATCTCGCATGCGCGGTTATTGATCTATCTCAGAGACGGATGCCGACCATTTGTACCGTGTCATTCGCTCGCACATATCCACATGCCAAGACCCTCGACGATTTGAACTTTGATCATTGGTTTCCACCTACGCCCCATTCTTATCTGCGTGAAGGCCTTTCTGCTCGCCGTTTATTCCTCACCCGAAAGGGGGGGGTTCAGGGTCCCCTTCTCGATAACCCTTTTACTGTCGTTGGGTCTGCTGCACCACCTCGTGGATATATCAACTTGCGGTCTGGCGTCGCCGTAGTGGTAAAGCATGCTGGTCCAGATGATGAAGCCCTCGAGTTGCTAAACGTTACGATCCGCGACCTTTCCTTGATATCTGATCTGCTACGCTGGTATGCTCGCATCTAGCAGTCATGGATATTCTACTCACATATATTGATTCTACAGTCTTGCGAGAGACCAAATTAATAATGGATATCGTTGTTCACATCCGATGACCGACTACCGCTATCTCACTGTTGACCGGCGTCATCTGGTCGACATGCAACAGCCATCCTGGTCAGTCCGAAGGATCCAAATTACGCAGGCCGGGGATTGTCACTGTTCTTTCTGTCAACTCTCCACCGAAGTTGTCTTAATTGCGATGGAGAATTTTAGCATCGACATCCTGTCTG
>ML180595.1:0-11925 GCA_004369135.1 Dendrothele bispora CBS 962.96 | reverse complement strand
ATACAGAGTGTCACTGTCACTGTCACGGACACGACCTAGACGCGAACAGTCACGGATCGCAAACTTAGCATCCATCCAGAATGTTTCGCTTCTTCTTCCCTGCTGTACATGATGGACTCATTAAAGAAGGTTCTATCTGTCTTTGAACCTCAAGACTTCCCATTGGTCCAAAGAGCTACGCTTATACCTCGTCTCGAATTTTTTACCCTCTCGCTTGCTCATTGGACTGCTTGCACGGTACTGTAGAAAGATCTATTAACTAGGTGACATCTGAATTCATCCGGATTTCGGATCCAAATGCTTCTCGAAATCTTTTTTCATTTAACAAAGCCCGAACACCCCCGTCTTGCTTGGAAGCAGCCTCCTCCTTGAAATTAAACATGTCAACGAACAAAGGCTTTTCTTTTTTTCGTCATCCAGAACGTTTTCGCTAGATACAGAATATGATCTCGAGTTTCATTTCAAAAAAAGAATTACACAGCTCGGTGAACACCCCTCTACTGCAAAGAAGCTTCAATCCCTCCGTTCTCGTCTCACAATTTCATAACAATCTCCTCGTCTCCGAGCTCTCATGAAAGTCTAGCTCCTCAATTATCGAGTGTCGATGATTCCATCTCATGCTAAGCAACTGATCTCCGTTTCTCTACTTAGTGTTTACCATGCGCAATAAAAAAAATGAAGCTGTGCACAATGACCATGCTAGCGTTCACCATGGACAATGTCAAGATCACTTGGAACTTCAAAATTGCGATCTTGATCATTTGTTCTTAACACGCAGACTACACGTTTAACGGTTGACTGCTGTGTATCTACTGCTGTGACTGCAAAAAAGTCAAGGGAATCAAGAAAGGCGCAGAAAGGTACGTATGTAATAGTACTACATCTTTGTGAGGACCTTGGTCACCTCCTAATATCCCCTCCAACCTCTAAGATAAACAAGTATAGAAAAATCTCCGTCCATGAGCCATGACGTGATGATCATGACGCCACGCAACATATCCCAATAGCTATTTTGGCTGTGTACCATGATCACCTGGGTTCGCCACTTGAGCAGCTCTGTCCAAAACAAAGATCAAGATTTTTGAATGAGTGGGCGCACTCTGGGCACGGCTTGCTCCGCCATCCTAGAAATGCCAAGCCTTTTCTCTCCGAGTCTTAATTACGATTGTGTAAAGTCTCACATACGGAGCCTTATTCCATTGAGTCCCAGTTCAATGAGGTTGATTCTCAATGGCCATGGGGTGAACAAAACACCGGTCAAAGCTGGTACTTTTTCTGAGTGTTGTTATCTGCACTACAAAGTGTCAACTGTCTGTCTGACTGTAAGGCTTGAGCTTGAGCCTTGGCTAAGTGCAGTATGTAACTAGTATCCATCTGTTTCGGTGCATCATAAGCAAAAAGCGTTGTTCATCTTCCGTACTGATGTCATGATGTTTTCCATCCTACGTGATCTATAAGAATCTTTAGCTGATGTGGAGTCACATTGAATGCGAAATGAAAAAAGCAGTGGCAGTGGCAAGATTCCTCAGTGTATTGCATTAGTGTTGGCTTAGGGTTGGTGACCAATCAAGTATGGAATCGGAGTTCATAGACGGAGGTCAAGCGGGTTAAGTACATAGTAAAAATGTACAGTTCATTCGTTCATTCAAGAAAAAAAAGAATCTGAGCGAAATAGTATGAGGCTCTTTTATGGGTTGCCTGTCATCCGTATTCGTACCTTATGCATGCTTGAAAGTTGATTGTATCGCAGAACCTGATACATCATGCATCATGCCTGGTATGACCATATGAAGGCCATCTGGATTGTTACTCATCAAGCCGGTCGTGCCGATCAGACCAAGCCTTGTTGTGTCAGGGCCATTGTCAGGGCCAAGCCAAATCTACCAGGACTCTCTGCTCATTTCCTGCTCTCAAAAACACTTTCTACAAGACTTTCATGGTACAAACTTGGTCTTGAAAGAGTAAAAGCACGTCTTGTATCGCTGTGGCAAGCACAAGAGCGGAGGAGAAGAGAATTATGCACGTGTAGTGGAGTTCGCTTGGCTTTCGCGTCGAACTCCGAGAAGCCATCAATTTTTTGTGGTCACACTATAACAGGGAGGAACCGATGGACCGGCAACGTTTTACCAAGTTTCTCCTCCTTCCATATACCCTTCTTAAGGCTGCGCTTTTTCGGTACACCGATCTACAATGGTCGCCTCACGCTCTTTCCTCCCGCTGACACTCCTCCCCCTTCTAACTGCTGCCTATACGTTTATCGATAACCCCGCTGTTGGTGGTGACGATGAAAACGGATGGACGGAACTGCCACCTGTCCCTGGAGCGGACTTGATTTCAGATTGGCCTATTTCTGGAACGGACTCAACTTTTGTGCGTTCTCCGTTTCTTTAGTCTATCCTTCCACAGGCTGACTTTTTCTTTGTTCTGTAGGTTGTATACCGTAGTGCTGGACTAGATGCATCGGCAATAACAAGGGCTGTCATTGTGCCCGGAGCTAAGGTAAGTGAAGACCGTTCAATGGTACTTGGTCAAATATGTTTATCCATTGTCGTATAGGCTCGCGACCACTGGTCTTGTGAGTGTTGACGGTTTTACTTTTTGGAATACGACGGGTTGACCCTCAGGAAATGACAGACTGGATTACGATGAAGAACATTCTAAGCTACGCTGCAGAAGCAGACCCCTCGATTGACCCCAACACCATCTCTATCATGTCCCCATGCTTCATGGCTCAAGTAGACCAACAAGCGGGTGCTGCCAACAGTACCAACCTCTATTGGTCAAAGACTGGATGGTTCAGTGGAACATACAACGAAGGTCCTAATGCGAAAGACCAAATCAGTTCTTTCGACATCCTTGACAACCTCGCCGCTCATTATTTAGACAAGTCAACGTATCCCAACCTTGAGGTACTGCTCACGTCCACCGCATGTTCCGCAAATAGTTATATTGATTCAAACTTGTTTTTTTCTCTTTCAGGAAATTGTTTTCGCTGGACACTCTGCAGCTGCGCAGATGTTCCAGCGTTACGCTGCTCTACGTTCTCCAATCGATAACGATGCTCAGATTCATTACATTGTCGGTGAGTAAAATACCCTTTTTCCCCTCTATCCGTTCATTCGCGTGCGCGGTTCTCAGTCTTTAACTCATAACTCTTTTTTTAGCCAACCCTGGTTCATTCATGTGGCTAGCCTCAGACCGACCTGCACCCAACTCCTCTTGCGACGACGTAGATAGATACAAATATGGTATGAACGGAGGTTTCCCTGGTTATGGAACCGGAACTTTCAACAGACTGGGTCGTCATGGATTGGTCGAGCAATACCTTGCCCGAAACGTCCACTATGCCCATGGAACTGTCAGTTTTTTTTACTTTCCCCTGCCCCTGTTCTCAATCATTTTTTTCTTTCTTGGTTCCGTCGGGACTCGGGACTGACTAAAATTCTCGATTCTTTCTCACTAGGCTGATGACGGACCTGGAGACACTTCATGTCAAGCTGTGGTACGTTACATACTTACCTCGAGTTTGTCACTCTCGACTCCCATTTGGATTTTGACTGACCCTGCTTTTCTTTTCTTTTTCTTTCTTTTCTTTTTTTTTTGCCACAACAGACTCAAGGTTCTACCCACTTGGAACGTGGCCAGAACTTCGTCAGTTTGCTCCAATCACTGAGTACCGGCATGCCCTCGACACAGACCATTGACTGGGTCGAAGGTGTATCACACCAGAACCAGGAAATGTACAACAGTACGCAGTTAAGAAATAGGGTATGTTGTATCACCTTTTTTTTTCTCTTCCTTTCCCTTGATCTCTATCAACCAACACATCTCCGTCTCTAATTCGCCTCCGCTTCTTCCATGCAACATATCACCGGTTCGCTCGTTCGCTTACCCTCCAAAATTCTTTTTTTTTTCGATCCCTGTTTCTAATAAATTCATCAAACAGTTATTCAAAGACGCGAGCGCCGTCGGAACCGGTACCCGTCCTGACACCTCTTCCACTTACTCAACGTCAGAAGACCCCACTATCAACAGTGCCTATGCTATCAACCGTCAAGTATCTGGTGTTCTTGCAATAACATTCTCTATCATCGCAGGGACCGTTTCGTTCATGTTACTGTAGAAACCCCCTCCCCCACTTCCTCTCGAAGCAGCAAACCCCTCCTACGTAGGGGTTCTCACTTTACTCTACCAGTCGCATCGCGTAACGTATGGTCCCCGCTAGCCCCCTGTAGCTAGCGTGTGTGTTAATTTTTTCTTTTTTTGAATGACATTTTTTGCTGCTCTGTGGTTGTTCTCGTTTTCTGTTCGGGGTGCTACGTACCCCGAGTCGTTTCTTTGTTTTTCTTGGCGATTTTGCGGCGTTCTTGAATGCTGATGATCCCCACCAGCGCTTTATCTGTCCCAACTTCTGAGGGCTGCATATCCGTTCATGATTTTTTTGTCCTCCTGCTCTAGATCAGAAAGACCAATCGCTATCCCATCCGCATTGTTTACTGTACCGCACATTTCCCATCTCCATCTAAACGTTCACCTATCCGCACATTACTATCTCAGTTCTTCTCGGAATCACAATCTGTTTTGTTCCACCTCTTCATCATCATCATCACCCTCATCCTCGTCCTCTTCCCCGCCAACGGTACTTTTGCTTTCTTGGACTACTTTTTTTTCGCTTTCTTTACGCTACACATGTGAACCCTATGAACCTTCCTGATTCCTGATTCCTTAAATATACTTACCTTATCAACAAGTACTCAGAAGGGGGTTACATGTTTCCAGATTATAATAAAACCATTCGGACTGTTTCTTTTCGTTTTTGTTCTTGTTTTGTTCTTTTTTCTTTTTCTTTTTTGGTCGACTCGTTGTGAGATGATTAGAGCCTGGTTTATCTAAAGGATGGACAAAATTCGAACCCGATGTTGATGACAACGAAGGTCGATTCTTTTGAGTCCTTCCTTGATTGACTGATGACCGCCATACCCCCTGACTCCCTGGTTTCTAGCTGGTTAATTATAATGCACGAACAACTGTCGATGTCTATGTAAGGAAGGATTTAAACACAACTTTCCTGGGCGTCCACCTCTTGTTCTATCTCGACCTTCTCAAGCTTCTTTCGTTCTCTTTTGTTTTCTGAAAGAGGGGGGTTCTTTCATCCCAATATAGGTATCTTATTTCAAGTTCGAAGATTTCGAACCCTTCTCATGCACTTGATAATACATAGCAATATGTATGTGCATCGAATCGACAATTGGGCATCACTTCTGAATCATAACCTGACGTCTTTGTATTCTCCTCTCTTTGTACTTCGACGCATACTGCATACATACGTGTAAAAATACCTCTCAAAGATGGGTTCCCGATCACGGGGCTGTACAAAGACTGATATTCGACTTAAGAACGATAGTACCAGGGATGTCACTGGCAGTGAGCTTCTGGCAACATGCATAAGTACTCTAGTGTTGATCCGAGTACAAAGTAAATGCATGGAAGTGTATAAACGTAGAATACTGCGTGTCGTACTAAGAGTACGTGCGAGAGAAGTACTTTTCGTCGTAATTTCAAATAGCCTCTTGGCCCCTATTCACGTAAACTTCGAGAGGTAATTTCCATCTCTTTATACATACATAACATATACCACCCGCGTTTACACACCCGATCATGGACCAGGAATACGAGAAGCTAAGAATAAAGGAATGACTATAGCATACATTACTATAAAAGAGCGATCGTTCAATAGTTTTTACTATACTTAAAAAAGCCGTACAATCAAGATAAATAACTGGCAACTCCTAAACCCTCCATTTCAGGAAAAAGTCTATTTTTTTTTCCCTCTTGTTGACGAAACTCTTGTTGGGATAACAATTCATGATAAACATCTCCGACGTTCGTTAGACCTCGGGTAACCGTGAACTCATCTGGGCTCCTCCAGGTACTGAAGAACCGGGGCCATATAAGGAAGACTGTAAGATAGCGGCAAGAGACATCAGTCATCAAATCGCACACAAGTGAAACAAATTGTAAAAAAAAGGGTTTAGTTTTTACATACCTGAGACGAACTGAAAGCAGACGTCAGTCTTCCATTCGGAGGAGCATTCAACGGGTACCCCATCGTCGCAGGGTCATTTATCAGCCTCGACATCGTGGGTGCATGGGCGGCGCTAGCGCTGCTGTCGGGCGAAGGTGAATGGAAAGAGTTTGTGCTAGGTTCAGTCCCCGCGGGCATGGGCACAGGATATCCGTATTGAGACATGGTTGGATTACTTGCAGCATATAAAGATTGTTGTTGCATCTGCGTCCCACCGTTCGGGTTATATGGCTCGTACGTGAAAGGAGCAGGAGCAGGGGCGGGAGCGGAAGGAGGAGGTGCTCCACCACCACCACTCAACAGGAGGTTCGTTTCGTTTCCATTTCCGAATCCAGTGCGTGCAGCACGGTTCTTCCTATAACGATTGTAGAAGAATCCCGCAGCGATAGCTGCTCCGAGGAATAACACTCCGAACACGGTTCCGAGTGCGATAGGTAACGCTTTGTTGGAGGAAGAGGAACCAGATCCAGCTCCGTTATCTGAAGAAGCATCGTTGAAATTTGAAGTCGACGAGGTTCCTGCACCAGACGCAGTCTGGCTGACGTCGACGCTGATTGGATTAAACGTTGGGTTGGGAGCGGTTTCACCTTCTTCTAGTTGGGTGACCCTTGTGGTATGAAAAAAGCGTATCAAAAAAAGAAAGTCAGAAGTCAACGACACGAGATTGGTCGTGGGGCAAAAGTCTGTAACGTACAGAATAGTGTCCAGCGTGATATAATCATTGTCTCCGTTATCCCAAAACTTCACGTTCAGCGTGTGGGTCCCGTTGGGGAGTCCTGTCATGCTCCAAACGTCCGTAAAATTGTCACCATAATCGTCGTTATCAGGATCCCACATCACAACTCCAGTTTCAGCATAGCTGTCCACCGAGAGCAAAGCACCCGTGTGCAAGCCAGAAGGATAGAGGTGGACCTGGTAATAAACAGCAACACCTAACCATATATTTTTAACATACAAGGACGCTGAAGAAAAAAAAACGAGGATCAAAATGAAGATCACTGACCTGTAAATGGGACACTCGCAGACGCCCCAGATATCGAAGACCAATGGTCCGTAGCACTAGATGCATAACTATCGTCGAATGACCAGTCGTCCGAATGGTAGCTAACCGTAGGATCACTGTTGTCTATAGTGATATTACGAAGTGCCTGGACCGAAAGCCAGACGTTCGACACGAGAACGAACGTAAAGAAGCGTAGTAAGGGTGAAAAGACTGGTGACCTGGCTTGACCTGCCATTGGAAAACGAGGGGAACGTCGAAGTTGAAGGGGGATGCTATCCAACAGGGAGAAGAAAAAATTGAGCAAACCCGTCAAACATACCTTTTCTTCGCGACCCAAGCGCTCAAGATGATATAAATCTTTAGATCCTTAGCGAATTGATTGTCGGCAGGGTGGCTAGGATGGGCGGTGTACTATTACTGGGTAGATATGATTAATCATGAGCTATATGTTATAACTTCCGTTATTTGTGGTAACGTCAGAGAGTATCGACCTTAGTGTTGGTCAAAAGAAAAAACACTTGTAGCACAGAAACATCCAGATGGTACTAAACATGTACCTAGAACGGATGCAAAAGCAGATGAAGTGAGGTTCTCACGCATTCTTTTGGTCCTGACTCTCGCACCACTAATTTTCCGAGGCTATCGTCTCCCATCACCGAGTTTAAAAATCTTCTACTCTGGCCAGGCGGTGTAACATGCGACCGCAGAGCTCTTGTACGTAGATTCACAACCCGCAACAAAGCTCTTATGCATTGTCTTCTAGTTGTTCAGATCAACGCGCTACGAAGTTGGAATCCACTGAAATGATGGACTACATCACCTCGTGTTTTTCTGTGGCGTCGAATCTCAAAGACCGTTGAAACATGGATGAGAACAAGGCGCTAGTCTATCCCGAAAAGTCCATCAATGATAATAATAACTTATGGCAAGTTCGAAAGGCCCATAAAGAGTATAATACATAGACGCGCCAAATAGCCACAGAATGTCCCAGGTCTTCAACCATACCGCGTCGCTCCCTGAGGATGATGACTATATGTCGGCTGACCATTATAGGCCGTCTCCCCTCTCGCGACGAACGGATTCGCTTCCGCATCCGGATCCCCAGAATTCGATACCGAAGAGTAATCATACGACCTCATCTGTTGTTGATTCGAAGACCCAAACGATGCACTTCCCGAGCCACCAGAAAGTGGCACGAACTTGTGATTCTGATGAGCCTTGTTGGCTTGATGGCGACGATAGAGGATCGGTCCGACAGTGGCTATAAGACCGAGGGCGGCTAGTCCTCCTATAGCTATTCCTGTATACTTCAGGATTTGAGACACTTTGTCTCGTCGAGAAGTGTCGGGTGCTGAAGTAGGCGTCGAAGTCGCAGATGATGAACTTGTACTCGTTGCGCTCGAACTGGTGGAAGAAGAGTGTGGAGCGTCTTGCTCGTCCAATACCGTGACGCTATTCATACGAATTTTAACCCTCTTGATCAGCATTTTCTCTCGATCGCAGACGCGCACCCACTTAAAAAAACACTTACACTATCGTGTCCAAGGTAACATACGTGATCTCATCATCATCATCCCCAGGCCAGAACGCGACATGAAGAGTGTGCGTTCCATTCTGTAAATTTTCAACAGCCCACGCGGTAGTCAATTGTCGGGCGTATTCGTCGTCGTCTGCTCGAGGATCATAGAGTCTCACTCCTTCGGGAGTCTTATTGTCTACAGACAATAGTGCGCCCGCAGGTGCGTTGCCAGGATAGAGATGGACTTGATAGTATATCGCGACACCTTATAGCACAACATATCGTTTTTTTTTTCAGCAAAATGTCCCCCAATAGAAATTCAAAAGACGAGAGAAAAGAAAGGCTCGATTAGACAACTCAAGTGCTCACCTGTGAACTTGAACTCCGCTTTCGCGTCCTCATCGTCCGTCCAGTGATCAGTCGCTCCGCCGGGGTAATCATCCTCGAAGGTCCAATCCCCAGAGTAGGAAATCGAAGAATTCCTGTTGTCGATCGTCACGTTATGTTTGGCTTGCGCATGTTTCGAAAGCAAAAGAAGGGATAGAGTGACCGAGAATAGATACACAAAACGAGAGGGAAACATGGATACTATTTTTCAAAGACCGGTGGGCAAAAGGAGCATTCAACGAGCGGGCCCTACCACTTTTTAAGTAGAGAAGAAAGAGAGAAAGAGTGCAAGGCAGTATACCCGTAAAAACGTCGTGCAGTATTTTTTCCGGTCCCTTTAAATGTGTTTTTCATTTTCTCCTTGTCGATTGACACCTAGATCATTTCCATTCAATATCATTGCCTTTGAAAACAGGCAGCCCACACAATCTCGCTAGAAAAGACTCACTTGCCGATGATCAAATATCAACACGAAAAGCGCCTGCAGCGACCGACCTTTTGGGCGCTGTTTCTATGATCGGAAGCGTGATCAAAATCTGGTATCATCAAGTACATACTTATCTACTTACGCGGTTGAAACAGAATCAGATTGACAAGGAGGGTACCAAGGGGTTGGATAGCCTGCTCATCTTGTGTACAGCATGCCCCCAGCTGCCTTCGTATGAAGGAATCCAAAGGGTGCTGAAATTGGATATCTAGTGTCCACGATGCAACGCCAAGCGTTGGGCGCCAGCCATTGTTGATATGGACCTTGAGAAACGACGTGTTAAGAGAAAAAAAATTATAGATGGCTATCGATTTTTGATCCCTTTCTTGCTGGCGCTATTAGGAATTCTGGTAGGGAGCAGCCTAGCAAATGCCGAAGAACGAATTCTTGGTTGCACATCATAAGCGTCACCAAAAGGACTGGTGAGCGATGGCAATAAAAAAAAGGCACCTGAGGCATCATGGTCCAGTATACGCAGACAAGCAATCAAAAACAGACAGAAGTACCCGCCTGGTAGGTAGGTAGGTAGGTAGAATACACGGCTCCGCAACGTGCGGGGACCCTTAAGGATCAGCCGGCAACACAAGCTCGGTGGAGGCAAACGCGCGGTAGACCTTTCACCTGGCAACAGGTGCGAGGTATTACAATTGTACATAATGTCAGTACTTGTAATGACGGTACTATGGTACATTACCATAGTGAAATATGAATAGACGAAGCAACGGGAAAGCACAGTAGTAGGGTAGCAGTAAAGGACAAGTAAAATATCAATCAATAAACTGATCAAACCTGTTGCAACTTATTCTCGCTCATCCTGGTAGGTAGGTAGGTAGGTTGAAGAACTGATATTAACACCGTTGGTGAAGTGGTTATCATGCTTGCCTTCCAAGCAAGCGGCTCGGGTTCGATTCCCGAACGGTGTATGTTGAGAGGGAGACACAACGCATTTTTAGCACGTTTTGGCAGACACTAGAAATATGTGTGCCTTGGTTTGGAAGTGATTGACAGCAGCGGTCCGATGTGCGGCTCCTCTGAAGGAGTAAAGAAAGTCAGAATAGGAATTGAGATTAAGAATTATGGTAACAAAAAGCGACAAATAAATTTAAAACAGATCGTTAAAAGAAAGGATAAATCGAGAAAGACCCGGAGAATCATATACATACATGTACAATAAGAAAATTGGACCGTTTGAGAATCGGTAATGCATCATTACAAGTTCAACTTATGTGTTTAGTCACGTTGAACATTGAGACCTGAACCACTCAAGAGAGTCGACCAAAACAAGGGTATATGTTGGCCTAGATCAAAGTAAAGTATTGCGGGCTCTGACTTTCCTTAAATCGTTGTGACTTAGGCTGAACCTTGAAGGACAAAAGATTGACTTTGAGTTGGCAGACCCAAGTCAGGTCAGGTCAACACAAGATGTTAAGATGGAAGTGACAGTTGATCGAGCTCGCCCTTGGGCCACAGGCCTTAACCTGAGCAACAAAAGTCAAGAAAGGTTAAACTTCGAGTTGGAGAGTATAACTTAGCGGTCGACTTAAACATGAGGTTCTCTACGACACCCTGTCAGGGACATGGGTCGACCGACAGATGTGTGCGATAGACATGGGCACGCCAAAACGCAACTCCGATGTAATCACGGCAGGGGCTGGTATGCACTTTCTTCGAGAAAAACTTGTTGCAAAATGTTATGCATTTCCTTTGAGTTTTTCAGCTCGGTCAAAAAACGCAATGAAAAATCAACCTAGTGTCCAATGATGGAACTCATTTTTCATTGCGTTTTTCGAACAGCCTGAAAAATGGAATGAAAAGTGACAACATGTTACGATGTCGTGTTTCCCCATGAAGCTACACACCAGCCCCCGCCGTGAATAGTGACCCTGAAGGAGACATACAGACACACTAAAAAAGTCTCACGAACGACGACTCTTGAGCTTGACGAGACGGGAGCGGAGGGGCGGCGGGCATGCTGCATGTCAACACAGATACAAGCAGCAAAAACAACGGCGCCTTGTCATCTACGTTGATATCTTCTGGGCTCTTGGGAATTGCGATGGCACTTGTCTTGGGCGGTCTCTCGTTGTAAAAAAAGCATTCTAAATGTTGAATCGGTTCTGGATTCCGAATCCACAGTGAAGAAGAACGAACCTTCTTTGGGCTAATTGAGTTTTGCTTTAGCACTTGCTAGCCGTCCTTTCGTTTAACGAGAACTATTATTTCTTATTTATTCGTAGACTCTGCACTGTAGTTTTTCGGCTTAGATAGAACTAGTGTGCATGTCTCACTTAGACTACAGTAGAAGATACTTTGTGGTAATAGGCTATATATACATGTGAATGAAATGTAATGATACATAATGCATAAAACGACTGCAAGTGAATGCGCGAATGACTAGGCCAACATCGGCCGCTTCGGGTCCTGCAACGGTGTTATTACTGTAA
>ML180594.1:0-11935 GCA_004369135.1 Dendrothele bispora CBS 962.96 | reverse complement strand
TCGAATGCCCTGCATCACCGCTCTACTCTACTACAGCGCCTACAGCACCACCCGTGTCCTCTACAACATCACTCGAGTCCTCTATGACACTACTCGAATCCTCTGTCGCACCCCAGGAGACTGTCATTGTGGAAGAAAAAATTGCGTCCTCGAACTCTGCCACATCTGAATCATCGACTTTGCTCGAGTTTCCCGACTACGAGTACAATATCTCTTTTACATCCTCTCACTCGGAAAACCTTCCTCCCGACGCAGCCTTCGTCTACGAGGATCTAGGCGGACAGTACGTCTACAATTATGAGCAAGCACCCACTACATCTCAAACCATACAAGAGGATGCCATCGTCATGAACACGAATATCCTCTTTTGCCCTATCCCCCAAAAATCTACTAGCCAAGATTCATACATTCTTATTAACCGGTACTGCGCCGGTTCACCGCGGGAGCAACCTGTACGAATGCCATCGTCTCTTCTCCAGCGACCACGCATTGATATATTCTGTCGATCTCGCTCTAAACTTAAATCATCTCACACTAATCACACTTTGACTTCTGGCAGTCTTATCAATACTTCCAATGCAGAAGGTTTGTATCCTGAAGCAGGACCCTCATTGCAGACGCATGAATATGGTATGGCAATGGCTCATTACAGTTCTTCAGACTCAGAACCAGTTGTCAATATGTTCCATCGTTCTTGTTCTACTACATTTGAAACATATGACACTGCTTACGCTTCGACTTTCGGTAATTTTATCCCTGATACCAACCCAAGAGGCTCGTATTGTGAAGCAGGACCCACCACAGTCACATGAAAACGATATGACAACGACCTACAAACTTTTTCAGATTCAGTTGGCTCTATGTATGATATTTTTGTAACCCGAAACCTGGACTTCTGAATTTGACCCACAAAATGCATATTTTATTTCATACCCTCCTACTGATACTTGCTTATTTTCTCCACAAGGTTTGGCACAGTAGATACATCTAGCGTTACTATTTTCTTGGACATAGGTGACATATTCATGGTCAAGATCTTAGAATGGGCCCTTTCTCTGATGTACTGAGGCCAAACTTTGGCCATAAGAAGTTGAGCAACACCCACACAAAATGATGGCAGCTATGTAACGATACTGGGTTGCTGGATCCGACACAAAAAAAGCCCAGAATTTGAACATTCTACGGAGCTCGACAATTTCGAAGATGTTTGCGGCTGAGGAGTCCGAAGGTTATCTCACGAAGGTATTCTTGCACACTCATGTCATTCCTCTCTATGTGAGTGCGACTGGGAGATCATGAGCAGATCGGAAACGGGGACCCGGCGCCCGCGCCTGGACTTGTCTCAGACCTTGAGACAAGTCCGGTTATGTAACGGATTCCTCCTGCAATAGCTGATATATTTTTCTCGTGTTCTTGACGTAGGTCCTCCAAAAAAAGTTTGGTTCAATCGGCCCATTCAATCTCTAATGTACACGGTATCTACGTAATACTACCTATCAATGAGCGTCCGAGAGCGTGCACTCAGTTCTTACTCGATGGAATATACTTGCACCTTGGACTCTACCCGTGTCTCGACTTCACAACTTTCCATTTCCTAAAGTCCTGATTAGGGGTCTGTCGAGTTGAAGATTACCAGTACCATGATTTCCAAGCAGGCTTCTGGGGAGTCTTAACGGTTGAGGGCTTGCTGGAGCTCGCGGAGTTGGTTTGTTGACGCATGCCTGCCCACAGGGGTGAAATGACTTGAGACACTGTATTTACTGCTGAGAAAAAGTTCAAGCAACATATACAAGTATAGGACGTGTGCAAAACATACCTTTCTCAATTGCATCCCTTGTGGCTTTATCCTTCACTGTGTTCAGCCGCGAGACCCACTTGTCAGTATGGAATTGTAAACGGCTCGCATATACGATTTTTTTGTAATCCTCCTGTTCTTGTGAAGAGCGAACGTAATTGAAGAAATCTTCAACGGATCGCCAGGTAATATCGTTGATTGAAAGCTTCTTTGGGGAATGCAGCACCGGCCATGGAATCTCGTCAAATGTCAAAGGATCGTCCGAAGAGAAACGAATGGATGCGAAAGTATGGATGAGATTCCTGTACCTGTCCAGGGCCTTGGAGTGGTTCCATCTGCCTGTTGACCATTTCGCTCGCTCTGTCGCCCTGTCCACTCGTCGCTTTTCAATCTCTTCTAATCTTCTCGCCTCGTTTTCAGCCTGACGTTCCAACTCTTTCTTCTTTTGATCAGCCTGCTCGCGGGCTCGAGATGCTTCATCAGCCTTTCTCTTGGCCTCTGCATCCTCTCGCGCTCGAGTCGCTTCGTCTGCCCTTCTCTTGGCCTCTGCCTTCTCCCGAGCTCGAGCCTCTTCTTCCGCCCTTCTATTAACCTCTGCCTCCTCCCGAGCTCGAGCCTCTTCTTCCGCCCTTCTATTAATCTCTGCCTCCTCCCATGTTCGAGTCGCTTCTTCCACCCGTCTATTAGCCTCTGCCTCCTCACGCGCTCGAGTCGCTTCGCCTGCCCTTGTCTGAGCCTCTGCTTCCGCTTGCTCGCGAGCTCTTACTTCGGCGTTCGCCCTTCTATTAGCATCTGCCCCTTCCCGCGTTCGAGTCGCTTCGTCTGTCCTGGTTTCTACCTCTTCCCGAGCTCGAGCATCTGCTTGCTCGTGTGCGCTAAACTCGGCAGCCTGTTTCTGAGTTCGCCTTCTCTCGGTTCCCTCGGCATCTCGGTTGGAACGAGGGGCGGATTGATCACCTAGAAGCATAATGTAGAGCCAGAAGGTGAAGGTAAGTAAACATCCATACCGTACGGAGAACTTGCCGCCTCTTTGAGGCCTAGGGGATCCACAGATGAGAAAATGCTTTCCAGCATCGTTCCCCTGACCCGCAGATGTTCCTGTCTGTTTTTCTCTCGTAGGTGTCGTCTCATGGCGAAATCTCGTCGAATTTGTTCCGCATGTGTAAGAACTATAAAGTCGAAGGCAATGATCATGGGCTAAGGCTGCAATAAATAATTAGAAGCGCACCATCTCTGGATCTAAAATCATTCTCCATGATTACGTCGCTTTCATCCACTTTCGTGTCCGGCGGTTCATCAACAAGCATTTTCTCCGCTGAAGCGTCAAAATCGTCGGTGTCAGTCATGAAAGCTATCTGCAACTCCAAAGAAAGCAAAAAAAAACACGAACATGACTACTGGGGCAAGGCAACACGAGCATGACTTAAAATGACTAGGACAAAGCAACGCGTGCGGAGAGGACAAAGCAACACCATGATGACATAATGATAACCCATGAATGGCTTCACCCCCGAGCATGATGCTCTATCTCTTTAAGCTCAAAGGTCCCATTGCTTGTCAGTCCTTACTTCTCACCTTCAACGACCATGGTCCAATCCTATCGTCGCCCAGTCTCCTTCGATCAGATGGACTGGTCGCGAGTTAAACTGTACGACGCTCCGGCCCCATCTGTGCCTGGACCCCAGCGAACTCCTCGAAACCAGCATCGGCATTCAACACCGCCCTACCCACGGACCCAGTCTAGATCTCCTGCTCCTCCTTCCCTAAAGCGAGACATGGCCTCAAACGGAGGCCGTATTGATTCAAGCTCAGAAGACGAACCCTCCGCAATTCCTCCTCGACATCGCCACGTCCGATTTGCAGACTCTCAATCTTCACAGGCTGAGACTCACGGCGTCCAGGGAGACGGCTTGCATGCGGCTACCTCAGCTCCAAACAAAAATAGAACTGCTTCCAAGAAGATCGCAAAGCCGCTTGGTGAAGCAGGCAGACCGAGAAGAGGCGGATATAGCTTGAGAACGGCCCTAGGTTGGGACGTCGGGAAGTACACAGAGGTGAAGGTTCGTTATACGGCAGCCTCGCTTATGTATTTCATTCATTCTGAGAGGCCGATAGAGCTTCATTAGTAAATTATGCCGGGACCATCTCGACGGGCATCTTCCTTTTACCGAGCAGGCCATTAATCCTGTCCAACGGGTCCGAGATCAGGTGTGTGCTTTATTTCTCTATCTGAACGCTCTGTGATGTTCTCTGACGTCTCAATGCTGATTAGGCTCGTACGAAATTTCCATTTCTTGACAACTACGCTGATGGATGGGCGACAGATGACTTCATTCGAAGTCATCTGAAGTACCGGAAGAAGACTTTGACAATTATGGATTTGAAAGCAGAAGCTCAGGCGAAGAAGAATTTAGAGGTCGAGGTTCAGAGATTAAAGACGCATCTGCTGAGTGTGCCTGAGACCGGGGCTGAGAGGGAGGGAGGCTCAAGCACGACACGCGCTCGGTCGTAACAGGTTCAACATGGCGTATATCGGCATACTCCTACGACGCCATTGAAAAGGTGAAGTTGCCTGGGGCTGATGACTAGTGTGTCAAGTTGTTTCTCGCCCTAGATTTATGTACTTTCTTTTGTACCAATAGCTAAGGTCAATATAGCCTTGAATGAAAAGCTTCGACTTCTGTCTAATTAGCTAACTGTTTGCCATCAATGGATGTTTTGGTCTTTCATAATTGGTAATCCATTGGTTGCGCGATCGTTATTCGTTTACTATCATGTCACGGTCAGGGTTTTTTGAAAATCTATCTAATATGGATGACTGGACTGGAAAACCATTACCGTCAGGCTCCTCCAGTCGCAGAGAACGCTCCCCGGATATATTCCAAAACCTGATCAATCAAGCCTCGGATCCTGCCGCGGCGAACGACGTTGACATAGATGTCCCAATGTCAGGAACCACCCCTCCTCGACAGCAGCCGTCCTCTTTCCAAAAAATCTATGAAGAACTGATGAGGGAGGCTGTTAGTACCTAATATGATCTGGTAAATTGCATCAGACTTACACGATTTATTTAGGTGTCCGCCTCTCTGAAGGATCAGCTAGAAGGCACGGAAGATTCGGATGACTTGGAGGATTACCTGAAACCCGACGAGAAAGGCTTCATCGATCCATTCGGGGATCCACGTACGACGAACATGGCATCCGCTAGAAGAGTTGCCCGAGCCTCGTCCTTGAAGCAAGCCATAAAAGAATGGCAGAACAAACTAGACTCTTTATCAGGGTGTACAGAAGCCGAGGAAATCCTGTCTATCCTCGTTGACATCGAGGATGCTGCGCTTAACGCATACGACATACTGAAAGCGCTTCGCCGTTCACAAGAAGTGGAGGTCGTAGTTCAGAAATGCGAAGAAGTCGAAGTTCTTCTCGGTGTGCTTCAGGAGTCTCTCAGGGACTGGCGTAAGAAGTATCCTGATGCTTCTCCTGTAAAGATAGATAACAGTGAGTATTGATCCCTCATACTACCTGCAATTTTCCCTTTTTTGACCCTTCCGAAAGGGCACGCGTTCTTTAATCCCAACGAGGGCCGCCACGCAGTTACGCTTGTTGCATACTGTGTTGCATTGGCCATCCGTGCCTTTACTGGGGCATCTCAACGCGCCGGCACTTTCGTGCTAAAAACCATGAAGCTCTTCGGCTACGCCGTTACACACTTGGCAGGCGGTCCCAATATGCACCAGGACAATGTTCTTTCTGCTATCCCTGAATCGATCGGGACTCTGGAGAACAAACTTAACCTCGGCGTTCAAAGTATACCCTACGCCGTCTGTAAATCCTGTGGAGGTACCTATGAACCTCAATATGAAGGTAGAACTCAACCAAAATATCCTTCCGTCTGCTCTTATCCCAGCCGTGAAGATCCTTCTCAGCTGTGTGGAGAGAGCCTAATCACTTCACTCAACAACCCACGAAAGATCTTCCATTACTATCCCTTTTTTGATTGGTTCGGAAAATTCATCTCTCTTCCTGAAGTGGAAGAATATGGCGAAGCTTTCTGTAAGGCTATCGACAAGCAACCTGAGGCCCCAGATATCAAACGGTCCGCGTGCGATGGGAGTCTAGTACGAGATCTTCGAGGTCCCGGAGACGTTTCCTTCATTCTCGGAAGAGGGGAGGAAGGCAGGTGGCTTTTCAAGCTCCACGCAGACTTCTTCAATACAGAAGGAAATCGGCAAAGAGGTCGCTCGAGCTTCACTGGCCTCATAACACTCATGTGTCTTAATCTTCCTCTCAAATTGGCCAACGATCCTGCTTATATCTATGTTGCAGGTTTGATCGAAGGTCCCAAGGAACCAGAAGCGAAACTCGCAGCTCACAACCACTATCTTCGGCCGTTGATAACAGAGCTCGAGGCCGCCTGGACCCGTGGAATGGCCCCTTACTCTACACACACAAACTATTCCAAAGGAGCTGATTTTAGGCCTTACCAAAAGGTGTCTCGGGCTGCCATAGTCACAGCAGTCATGGATCTTAAGGCTGCTCGGCCTTTTTTGGGCTTGAAGGACATCAATTCTCACTTTTTCTGCTTCAGCTGTCTCTGCTGGCATAAAACCCAGTACGGTAGGACGGATTATGAGAATTGGAGCCCAGCAGACGGCGACTTTCTAAAAGAAGGCGCAATGCTATGGTCGGAGACACCTAATAAACACAGCCGTAAAACCATTGAGGGCCACTACGGCACTCGAGCATGCGAGCTGGATCGCCTACCGTATTGGGACACCGCTCGTCAGCTAGCAATAGATTCGATGCATTCCGGTTATCTCAACTCTCTCCAGAACTTCTTTCGTAAAGCGCTGGCGTTGGAAAACCCCAAGGATCCGCCGAACAAAAAACGCTCGATGATTGCCTTCCATTACCCCTTCACTCCTCCACCTCATCCCTACTACGTAGCTGATCTGGGCACTGAACCCGAAGGAAATGCCGAAGGTCTACTTGGCGAGATCTTGAGCATGAAGGAATCAGATGACGACTGCTTGAAACTTGTTGAATGGAGTCATCTATCATCCAGACAGGAACTCCTTCGACAGCAGCGCATGTCGAATCTGGCGCAATCTATCCAAGGCGATTCCCGAGCGCTGCGGACGCTTAAAAACATTCACGTCGAGTTGTCCTCGAGCAGGCCCACGACTGCTAGTGCCCAGGAACAACTGCAAAAGGAACTAGAGAAGGCCAGGTGGCATTCTCTGGCCTACGTTTGCAATGACCTTATGGTCTTTCCACCGAGCGAGGTTAATTTCGAAGAGGAGTCACAGCTTCACAAAACAAACTTGCGGATTAAACAGATGGCTGAAGTGCTCATGCTTTGGGTATGGGCGTCTCACTGGTACTATCTTAGTTCTTAGCTCTGAGAACTTTGGTCATTTTAGCGGGCTAACGATATCCAGGAGGACGATGAATACACATGGCCATTCTTCAATCCGATCAATGGTGAAAGTCCATCGGCCCCTTGGGCTAAACGACCGGTCGAACTACCAAGTGTGGACGATTCTGACCTGCCTGTTTGGCATCTCACCGATGAGCACGCCAAGGAGGTTATCCTAGAACTCACCCAAAGGATGAACTATCTATCTGCTGAGAATGTCGGTACCATTCACCGAAAGTTGCGGGAACCCCTGGAAGATACAGAGGAATCCGTTCTGAAACTTCGAAAAAAATTGCAGGAGCTCTCCTCCGATGCTTTAAGTTACGTTTGCATCGACCTAAAACGGATACCAAATTTTGCACCCTTCACTCCGCGCGATTTGGTTAACAGACTTGTTGCTTGGGTGAGTCTCACCTTCATGCCGTCGAATTTGTTTTGCAACCTTATCCCGGCTCCAAGCGTATGGAACAAGACATGGAAGAATTGGAGCCTACGGGCCTTGATTCTGTCATGTTATTGGACAGGATTCACAAAACTATCCTCGAGACAGTAACGCCGTCTTGGATGTCCAACCCTCCTCCTGACATAGGCCTTCCAAGTGCAGGTACAATCAAAGCTGCTCACTGGCGTACTCTTTTCTCAGTTCATCTTCCTCTGGCCTTATTGAGTCTTTGGAAGAAAAATTCGCCAATAGCCGCCAAAGACGCTCGAATGATGGGTTCAATTCTACAGACCTCCATGGCGATTGCCTGCGCTTCTATCATAATGGCCAAAAACACCCTTACTCCAGAACGTCGCGAAATGTTTCTTGATTTGCTGAAACAGCACATCGAAGGCCTCAAGGAAGACTTCCCCAATTTCCTTGCACCTTCACATCACTCAATGTTCCATCTGTATGACTTCATGGGCTACATGGGTCCTCTTCGATACTGGTGGTGCTTCCCTCCCGAGCACCTTATTTTCTTACTCCAAGGAATCCCCACAAATCATCGAATAGGTTTGTTTTCATATGTCCTTGATTTTTGGTTCTGAATGTATAGTTATTGCAGGTCAAAGGGAACACACCATTCTCCAATCTTTTTACAAAGGTGCTTCAATTCGAAGGTGGCTACTGAGACCTGACTGCCCGCCTCTACTCAAAATTGTTCGAGACATTTTGGACAACGCTTACGGTTTCAAGATCCATGATTCATCTGACCCGGTGGATCCAAGCGTTGATCCTCTGAACGCTGAAGAAGTGGATTCAGACCATATGTATACGTCGAATGCTGGTTCCATGCGACAGAAACTCAGGACAGGACCCCCATCGTATCTGGTACGGCTTGTTGGAGACCGCATCGAGTGCTTCTCGAGCGTATCTGCTCCATACGGATACTACAGTATTCCTAGTGTGATGTCCATCGGCAACAGTTATGTTTGCTTCAAACCCGAGCACGAAGATGATGACTGGGTTGCTGGTCAGATCCAGCACATTTTTCAAAAAGAGGGAGACTCGGAACTTTACATGGTTATTAAAAGAAGCAGGGCAGTCAAACTTAGGGCCCCTGACCCATTCTCTGCATTCTGGAATCAAGAGTTCGAAGCAAAACAGGTGTCACCCTCTCTTGCAGAGGAGCCAGAAATTGTGAGTATGAAGAAGATCATTGCTCACACTGCCAGATGGCAGCTATCACCAAAACGCGTGGTGGTTCTGAATCTATGCAAGGTGTGTATTCGTATCTGAATTATGGATAACACTTCCACAGAAATTGACAGAGTTCATAATTCATAGGAGTAAAAACCTACAGGATAGCTTGGGACTCCCTGGACGGTGCATCTCTCTTGTCTTCTCCCATCTTCATTAACACTACGTTCGCCCCTATAATTACACCTTGGCTCTTTGAGTTATTTAATCTAATAGACAGGTCCCAAACTAGAAATTGAATATTCTCCCCCTTTCTTTCTTCAACGTTTTAAGGCGCTGTTGGTTGACTCGCCGTGTGTTCGCATTGCGGTCTTGAAGAAACAACGGATGGTTAGGTCTAATGAGCAGCTGAGTCTCGATATCTTGTCATTATCACGTATTTGCGGTTGGTGAATTGTGTATTCCTGGCGTGTGATATACTGTCCCAAACTTCTGTGCTAGTTGCCGTTGATTGACCCCAACCCTCGCAATCCAACTCGCAAAAAGGAATTCCGAACAAAGACCCATGCTGAATACAGAGAGAAACGTGCACATCACGGCGAGATATTGCCCTTCGTCGTCGTACCGATGAAATCCAGTGCTGATCTAGTTAGTCTCGGAGTATCTAGGTGGGCTCAAACTTGAGATATTTTGTGTAGATTACTACTAAGTAGTAGATACATCGATATCGTGACAGTCGCGAGCCGCCTAACCGATCATCGGGTGATCACCGGGCATTGATCTTTTTAGCTTTCAGTTCTATTGTTACACGACAGGATTCTACTAATGTACATAATGCCCCGCGAATGTAATTGCTTAAGCAAAGGCTCTTTCCCTTCGATCTTCTACTTTAAAAGCAAGAAAACTTTTCACTGTCTATCTTACTACTAACAGAGTGGATTATACTATGACTATCGGTTAACGCTTCAGTGAGGGCACTCGTGGCAATTTTAGGATCTCCTGGTGAAACGAGGAGAGACTGATAACATACTCTCGTAGTTTTCTTTTGAGAAAAACATACTTGCAAATACTTCTCGTATACCTGCGACGTAACAGTTAGACCTGAGAAAAGGTAGACCGTAGATAAAGACTAACCTTTTGGAAGAGACCAAGGGAGGCTTGTTGAGTCTCTTTACGCGAGGGGTCGGCAGCTTGTCCCTTAACAGCTTGTCCCTGAGCTTGGCAATGAGCTTAGTGACCGGTGGCATCGAGTTGATCCTTGAATTCGTTCATGGCCTTCTCAGTGTCAGCCCAGACAGAATCAGCCTTGTTGGGCTCTTCGATGAGACCGCGACGAGCTTTGTCTGTCTCAGTATACTGCTCAGCATCGGAAACCATCTTCTCAATGTCCTTATCGCTGAGACCGGAAGAAGAGGCAATGGTCAACGACTGATCCTTGTTGGTAACTTTGTCCTTGGCGAAAACGTTGACAACACCGTCTGTTGAAGAAGAATAAGTTACAATCACAAGTAGAGCATAAGAAACTGCAGCGACATACCAGCATCAATGTCGAAGGTGATTTCAGTTTGAGGAACACCCTTGGGGGCAGGAGGAATACCAACGAAGTTGAAGTTACCAAGGAGCTTGTTGTCACGAACGAGCTCACGTTCACCCTGGTAGATCTTAACCTCGATTGCGGTCTGTCCATCGGCGGCGGTAGAGAAGACCTGGGACTTCTTAGTGGGGATGGTGGTGTTACGGTTAAGGAGCTTGGTCATGATACCACCAAGGGTCTCAATACCGAGACAAAGGAGTGACATCGAGGAGGAGAATGTCGGTAACGTTGCCAGCAAGAACACCCCTTTGGATAGCAGCACCCTTAGCGACGGGGCCTCATCATTAACACCCTTGCTGGGTTCACGACCGAAGATGGACTTAACAGTCTCTCCAACTTTGGGCATACGAGTCATACCACCGACAAGGATAACGGTCGTTAATCTCGTTGGCTTTGACACCAGCATCTGAAAGCGCCTTCTTGCAGGGGTCGACTGTGCGTTTGACGAGGGGTTCAACAAGAGACTCGAATTGAGAACGAAGCAGCTTGGTGTTGATGTGCTTGGGGCCGGATGCGTCGGCAGTGATAAAGGGAAGATTGATCTCGGTTTGGGTGATGGAAGAAAGCTATACGGTCACCCGCGAGGTCGATACCAGACTCCTTCAGATGTGATCGACGAGAACGATGTCGAAGTCTTCACCACCAAGGTGGGTATCACCATTTGTTGACTTGACCTCGAACACACCCTTTTGCATCTCCAAGATTGAAATATCGAATGTACCACCTCCCAAATCGTACACAGCAATCACAGATGAATCGGCACGGTCACAACCGTATGCCAAAGCGGCAGCAGTGGGCTCGTTGATGACTCGGAGAACGTCGAGACCAGCGATAGTTCCTGCATCTTTTGTTGCTTGACGTTGTGCGTCGTCGAAGTAGGCGGGGACGGTGACAACAGCATGGCTGTTACGTACAGAATAAGAACTGTGCCAGCTCAGAGAAACAACGTGCACTTACTTGATTTTTTTGTTCAAAGATTGTTGAGCGGTATCCCTCATTTTTGTCAAGACCGTTGATGACAACTCCTCAGCTGACTAAAAATTATCGTGAGATGCGGAAACGCGTCACTGAAAGAGTCAGGCTCACGTAGGTCTCCTTCTTTCCATTGCTCTCAACCTGTACGGCAGGCCGTCCGTCAGACTTCGGAATGATTTGGAAGGGCCTGATTGCGCGCCGGGTCAGGAGTAGGTAGGTAGCGGGAATATTGATAACATACCAGTGTTTCATGTCATCCTGGACTTCCTTGTCTTTGAATTGTCGTCCAATTAGTCGCTTGAAGGCAAAGACAGTGTTGGCAGAGTTGACGACTGCCTGACGTTTAGCAGGCAGACCAACAAGTCGTTCACCGTGTTTTGTGAAGGCAACCACGGAAGGCGTACTCCTTTGACCTTCCAAGTTCTCAATAACCGCAGACCAACAAGTCGTTCACCGTGTTTTGTGAATGCAACCACGGAAGGCGTAGTCCTTTGACCTTCCGAGTTCTCAATAACCACAGAATCCTTG
>ML180591.1:0-10370 GCA_004369135.1 Dendrothele bispora CBS 962.96 | reverse complement strand
AGAAGTCAGGTAAAACCGTGTAGAATTTATGTTAAAGTTACGTAACTGTTTAAGTTTGATGAAAAAACAATATATGTGTTTCAATAAGTCTTTATAGTTAAGTTTGGGATAGAAGAAAATTGGAGGGACCTTAGGAAGAGTTATTTGAGAAAGTTTGAGTAGAAAGAGAAAACAGGGAAAAATTACCCGGCAGATAAGCCAGGCCGGTCTAAAAGTGGAAGGTTTGGCTGACCACTGATCAACGGAGTTAGGCAAGCTGAGTTGCCGTGCCAGTTTTTTAGACTTTAATCCATGTCTCCTGTCAGTTCATAATATCTAATACATATACGTTAACAAAACTATAAGTGCTTTTAAAAGTACCATAAATGTGTTTTTTGTATCAACTTTTACCTTTTGTGTACCTAATATGAAAATAGGCTGTCTGAGTAAAACGCTCGAAGAGATCTTAGTAATAAATGTAACCATATCCCATCCTTGTTACAGGTTATTGGTATTTACATTATTTTTATGATCAACCTATACAGTGCTTACGTAGAACCTACGTAGAATTTACGTAGAATTTACGTAGAGTGCGCGTAGAACTCACGTAGAACTGTACGTAGAATTTAAGGATATACGGGGAGGTCCTGGCCACATGTTATGTTTACGAAGCTAACGTACGTAGTTACTATCACGTTGTAGCTTTCAGCGCTTCTTGCGATCGTCGTCTCGTTTTTCGTCGTGATGGGTCAACTAGTTGAAGTACCTAGCTTCTAACGGGGAGTGTAGGGTGTTTTCTATCGCGTATGTTCCCTTCTTTCACTGTTCCATATAAGGGGTCTTCTGTGACCTCTCCTTCTCGGGATTTTACACTCGGAGTGACTAGTGTTCAACTTCTGCTCGGTAATCCCATCTGTGACAAGGCAGCTTGGTCTTAGCTCCACCCCACTACAACCACGTATGTTACTCAGAATTTACTTGGAAAAACTTAGGGAGTAGCATTTTTAAAGGCACTATTCTAGAAACTCACCGGGACTCGTGCCGGTAGTTCAGGTCGCATCTCAACCTTCTTGCTTGTTCCCCAAGCAAGGAACACAGATAGTGACGTGCGTCGCTACCGGGTAGAAAAGTACTCTCGCTTCCTTCACACTACTTAGACTATAATACTAGTATAACTGCGGGGATCCGTAAAGCTCAAAGAAACAGGAACAAAGACGGTGTGTCTTGTTACCTGGTAAAGAAAAGTAGTCTATAGTTCGAGAACCACTGTTGGAATGTCGCGAAAGCCTTTTGGAAGAGGATTCGTTTTAAAACTATACTCGATTATGGGTTATTTTTTGATTAAGGGTTTTACCTTCGTCGCCGCAGTGATACGTCGTACGAAGTTACTGTAATAGTAAAAAAGTAGAGATATGGGCTTATAGACCTACTCCTGGGTGGTCGGATGAGACTCGTTGGTCTCTCGCACGAGAAACTCCAGGAACAACTACACGGTGTTCCTAGTACAACATCTGCCAGTGACACTCGTGTTTGGTCCAACTTTAAGTTGGAAAAAACCCGAGTTTTCCTTGAAAGTTGGACAAAAGCCCATTACAATCCAACTAAGGGTAAAGTGGATAAAAGCACCCAACTCAACACTGGAAGGGAACATAGGATTTTATTCAGCTATTAGTCCAACTATTCAAACTAATTGTCCATCCAACTAAAGAATCCAACTAAAGTCGAATGTTTACGGGTGGGGCACTCGAGATGTGTTTGTTTTGACAATTACTGTGATGAATAGTCGAGTATTAGAACATGCGCGCGTACTCCAATATCTCACTCAGTCACTCTAAACCATTCACATTCCATGTAGCATTCAAATTTGTCGTTTCATATTTCAACTCAACACAGATATCATATCACATAGTATCACATGCCATATATTATTAGAAGTCATACAAAGATCTCAGCAATCACACATATGGATGTATATTAATAAACAGACACACTCGAAGTCTATCCTACCTATAGTTGGATTACATTCTACCAAAAGTGGGATCTAAGCGATCTAAACGGCTTTAAGGATCTCCACTAAAGGCAGTTTTATCCAAACTAAAGTTGGATTGTGTCAGTCCAACTACTTGTCGGATGTTTAGTGGGATAAGACCCTAGTAATGACTGGTAGGTCTCCAACCCAAGTATCCAACTTTAAGTTGGAAAAGATGAGGGTGTCACCCATCAAATCCGTGTTCTACGAAGGTAAGACCCTTAATTTTATAACCCAATAAACGAGATAGTTTTTTGAGCTTTCGCGACATTCAAGCAGTGGTTTCGTCACAATGGTCCACAACTAGTTACACAAAGTTGAAGAGCCTCCAAAAAATCCCTCTAGGGTAGTTTTTTTAGTGAGTTTTTACGATATAACTGACTAACCTAGACAGAGTACAACGGTACCTTAGTGTCGGACCGAGGCTTCAGAACCTAGAACTCGGAATACCGTTCGAGTCCGAACCCTGAGGTCTTTTAAATGAGTTCCTGTCGCCTCTGGAATGCAATTGAAATGTGCACTTAAGATGTGCACTTTAAGATGCCCTCAAGATGCTTTAAGATGCTTTTAAGATGCACTTAAGATGCTTTAAGATGCTTTTGAGATGCTTTAAGATGCACTTAAGATGCTTTTAAGATGCTTTTAAGATGCTTTTAAGATGCTTTTGAGATGCTTTCAAGGTGTCTCAAGGTGCATCCAGAATATTCCAAGATATAATGTAAAACACATTCAAGACACTCAAATGTTTATTCAAAGAATTCTAATGAGATTGATGATAGTGAAGTATTTCAAGCAGTGAAAAATATCAACATAACACAGAATGATGGATAATCAAAAAGGTGACCATGCTTCTGAACATATTAATATACATCAGACTACTGAAGTATTTGTATCCACCAGAATTGATAATGGCTTTAGATACACACTTGGCATTCATTATTTTGTCGTGGATTCTTAATGGATCCTATTTTCTATAGTCCAAATAATTTCAAGACTTGCCAAAACCTTGTAGCGCTGTTATCACAGTGACTTGTTATTCTCAAAAGGCCCATGACCCATGAGCATCGTTGAGAAGTCGTACAGTATTAATACAGTATTAATAATGGTATTACACAGCCACTTTAAGATGCATTTTGCACAGCCACATCGAATTTAAGATGCATTTAAGATGCGTATAAGATGCATCAAGATGCGCATCTTAACACTGCATCTTAAAAACCAGGTGGCCCGGTCCTGGAGGATCCGAGGAGAGATATACCGGATTGGCTGACTGGGTCAACGTCTTGAAGGTCAGTAAGCAGTGTCATCCATGTCTTTCATTATGATGTTGGTTTGATTTTTTTTGGATTATCCTCTCTCAGACCGTCAATGTCGTTGTTAGCAAGCAGATCAGTGACGGGGCCTTAGTGCATAGTCAACGTTTTTCAATCTTTGCCTACTCTGCTCATAAATCGTTTTCAGGTCTACCGGTGCTGGATAGTCACAAACAAAAACTATCTCTTAGTCGTATTGCCCACCTTGCTATGGCTTGGAGACCTCGCCATGACTATCTTCATTATTTTTCTTGAGGCAACTGCTGGTAATACCCACGAGCTGTTGACAGATGGCGAAGCACGGATCACCGCCGTCATTACCTCTGCGTGGTCGATGTCAATAGCAAACAATATCATGACCACAGGTTCACTTTTTTATCCAATTGTTTCAACCCGTATGTTGATCGTGTTGAATCTGTTTAGGTCTGATTGTGTGGTTTATTCGCCGAGTGGACAAACATAGCGCGCTATATGTTATGCAGACCTCCAGCCTCAATAACAGTTCTGGGAATCGCAGGCGAAAGAGGACTAAACTGCAGAACGTGATTCGAATCATGATTGAGTCGGGTCTGATGTACACAGTTGCAGCTATAATTGCATTCATCACATTTGTGACTGGGAATAACTCTTTCTATGCGACTACAGATGTGGTATGCAGCATTTCTCCACTGGTGTGTCTGGATAAACACTTGGGCTACAGCTGTTTTTTTTTCAGGAGCTGCAAATTCTTGCCATTGCATACAATCTTATCATTATCCGCATTAACAGTAGGCCTCCGGAGGACTATAGTATGAAGTCCACTGTCGCAACAATCCCGCTGCATGATATGAACACATCCACGAATGAAGGAGCCACTGCCAGTGACACATCAAAGATAATGGTTCATTGCGAAATTGACGTGGACTATGGCCCCGGCACTGAAACTCTTGAGTAAAAGAATGGGGGCTCTCAAGGTGCTATGTGATCCCAGAGTTTGGTCTAAAGACATATACGGCGGGATGTTGTAGTAGTGTTGTGTACCTAGGGTGCACATTTTTCAGCTCGTATATTTGTCGATTGTTTGCTCAAGGTGCCTTTTGTAAAATCCCGATCAGCTGTATACCAGGATCCTTGACACCGTGAATAAGCTCACTACACGAACATTCTAACGTTCCTAACGTGCTTCAGACCCTCCTCCATTGCTGGGGGAGCTACACCCCAAGCATCATTGCTTCGCGGAGGGAAAGATTACCAGTCTGGTTTTAAGAGGATTCTTTACCATGACGGTTACTCGGCACAGTGTGTGTCACAGCCACGGTCACATCACACAGCAATCCCGTGAGCGCTAGATAGCGATGAAGCCTCACAATGGTCACATCGCAACTTATGACTGCACCTGTAGGATCCAAAACCATCCTCACCCTCTCTTTGACCCAACTCCGATATGAAGGTATTATCTCCATCGAATCCACCGCAACGCCCTGTCGTGTTCGATTCATCAACTGCCATGCGCTTGTTGAAGAAGATACTTTGGTAATCGACGAGTTTGAAGACTTTCCTTTCCCCCTGAACCCAGACTCTGGATACGCTGCGATATCATATGTTTGGAAGGGTAACCCTATGATGGAACACGAAGAAGAAGCAGAAAGACTAGGATACTTCAACGTCCTCGGTGCAGAATCCGGTGACCCCATTTCTATCCATGCCCTCCGCTCTGCTTGCTTTGCAGCCCAAAAAGCCTATTCAGACCAGATTGAATATATCTGGCTTGATCGCCTATGCATAATCCAAAATAATCAGGAAGACAAATCCTGGCAAATCACTCGGATGTTTGAGGTGTACAAAAATGCTGATTTGACAATTATCCTTCCTGGAGGGATTCAGAGGCTTGTTGGGCTGGATGAGGAAACGGCTTGGGTACACCGGGCGTGGACGTTACAAGAGGCTCTTGCACCGAATGCGGCACTTGTTTTGCATCAATGGGACGAAGAGGAAGGGGCGGTGGGGAGTTGGGACACAGACACAGCTGGTTCGATTCGAGTAATCCAAGCTGCTGGTCCGGGAAGAAGGGGTTATGCATTGACAGATTTGGATAATCTCATAGAGGCTTGTACCGTGGGGAGGCTGAGATGGACACCTGGATCATGGAGTGGGGATGAGACACCCCAGGAGATTGAGGCAATGGAATGGAGAACAGTGGAAAACGTGAGGATCATAGGACAGCCAGGAACTCCGAGCTTACATGCGCTTTTGGACGCATTGAGGACGCTCGATGATGGCGCGGACAGTTTCAAGTACTATGCAATTTGGAAAAGTGCGCTTACGAGAACTTCTTCAAGGCCTGTGGATATGGTGTTGAGCATCATGGGTCTTTTTGGGGTGACTCTAGATCCTAGGTTATTCGAGGTGGGCGATCGAGTTGGAGCGACGATTGCATTATCGAGGGAGATTTTGCGTAGAGGAGGAACTGCGAGTTGGATTGGGATTTCGACCCGGGCACCGCCTTGTAGGCACTTATCCACGTTTCCAGAGTTCCCAGAGACTAGTGTAGCAGGGAAAGCGTGGATAAGGGCAAACGGAAATCAGGAGATGATCGATGCTGGGACGATTGTGGATGAGGATTCTCACATTGGATCCGGACCGACCATTCCCACTAAGGAGTATATGATTGGAGGAGACATGGATGAGGCAGGGTATCTCAACTTTCGACGGAAAGCGTGTATCGTTACGCCGGTTGCTAACTTTTGCCTCAGAATCATTGAAGATCCCACAAGCCAACATCTTTCTGCCGAATCAGTGGATGGAATACCATGGCATTTCCATGAAGGTGTGGATTTTTATCAATGCAAATTTCCGAGGACTGCTGCTGTTGTTGTAGGAAATGTTGCAGCGGTTTCCTTGTCTGAAAAGTACAACGAATTCTTCAAAATGATGCTTGTTCAGGAGCATACGCCTGGAAGGTGCCATGTCGTTTCCTACTTCAAGATTCCAAACCTTGACACGACATGGGACAAACATGAGACTAATTGGAAGAAATACGAGTTCACTGTAGGTGGGCCTGATGTGGCATGGGATAAGCAGTAGATGTAGGTAGCCGTACCTGCAAGTAACTAAATAGATCGATTGTCGGGTTACGACTCGAAATTCTGATTTTAAGAGGATTCCGAGTCGTTACCGTGACGGTTACTCGGCGCGGTGTGTGTCACGGCCACGGTCACATCACACAGCAATCCCGTGAGCGCTAGACCACATCGCAACTTATGACTGCACCTGTAGGATCCAAAACCATCCTCAGTCTCTCTTTGACCCAACTCCGACATGAGAGTATTATCTCTATCGAATCCACTGCAACCCCCGGTCGTATTCGATTCATCAGCTGCCATGCGCTCGTTGAAGAAGATACTTTGGTAATCGACGAGTTCGAAGACTTTCCTTTTCCCCTGAACCCAGACTCTGGATGCCCAGCAGTTATGTACGCTGCAATATCATATGTTTGGAAGGGTAATCCCATAAGAGAACACGAAGAAGAAGCAGAAAGACTAGGATACTTCAACGTCCTCGGTGCAGAATCCGGTGACCCCATCTCCATCCATGCCCTCCGTTCCGCTTGCCTTGCAGCCCAAACCTATTCGGATCAGATTGAATATATCTGGTTCGATCGCCCATGCATAATCCAAAATCACAAGGAAGACAAAGCCTGGCAAATCACTCGGATGTTTGAAGTATACAAGAACGCTGACGTGACAATTATCCTTCCTGGAGGGATTCAGAGGCTTGTTGGGCTGGATGAGGAAACGGCTTGGGTACATCGGGCGTGGACGTTACAAGAGGCTCTTGCGCCGGATGCGGCACTCGTTTTACATCGGTGGGAGGAAGAGGAAGGAGCGGTGGGGAATTGGAAAGCAGACACGCCTGGTGCGATTCAAGTAATTCAAGCTGCTGGTCCTGGAAGGAGAGGTTGTGCATCGACAAACTTGGATAACCTGATAGAGGCTTGCACAGTGGGGAGGTTGAGATGGACACCTGGGACATTGAGGGAGGACGAAACACCGCAGGAGATTGAGGCGAGAGAATGGAGAACAGTAGAGAATGTGAAGATCATAGGACAGCCAGGGACTCCGAGCTTAAATGCGTTGTTGGATGCACTGAGGACGCTCTACGATGGCGCGGGCAGTTCTAAGTACTATTCAATTTGGAAATGTGCGCTTACGAGAACTTCTTCGAGGCCTGTGGACATGGTGTTTAGTATCATGGGTCTTTTTGGGGTTACTCTGGATCCAATGTCATTCAGGACGGAGGATCGGATTGGGGCTACCATTGCGTTATCGAGGGAGATTTTACGTAGAGGAGGGAGTGCGAGTTGGATTGGGATTTCAACTCACGCGCCGCCTTGTAGGCAGCTGTCCACGTTTCCAGAGTTTCCGGAGACTAGTGTAGCAGGGAAAGCATGGATCAAGGTGAAAGGAAACCAGGAGACGATGATCGAGGCTGGGACGATTGTGGATGAGGACGCTCATATCGGAAAGACAACCATTTCTACCAGGGAGTATATGATCGAAGGAGACATGGATGAGGCAGGGTATCTCAACTTTCGACGGAAAGCGTGTGTTGTCACGCCTGGGGCCGCTAGCTCAGTGCCAGGTTTAATGGATTGTGCGGAGTGCCTCAGAATCATGGAAGATCCCGCAAGCCAACATCTTTCAGTTGAATCAGTTGATGGAAGAACATGGCATTTCCATGAAGGTGTGAACTTCGACCAGTACAAGTTTCCGAGGACTGCTGCTGTCGTTGTGGGATATGTCGCGACGACTTCCTTATCCGAAGAGTACGAAGAGTTCCTTAAATTGATGCTTGTCCAGGAGCATGTGCCTGGAAGATGTCATGTTGTTTCTTACTTCAAGATCCCAAACTTTGACTGGATATGGGAAAATGAGACTAATTGGAAGGAATTTGAGTTCAGTGTAGGTGGGCCTGATATCGCATAGAATAAGCAGTAGACATAGGTAGTCGTACTTGCAAGTAACTCAATAGATCAATCGGGTTGGACCAGTCATCTCAAATCGTAAGAGTGCAAAATACTTGGCATTTAGCGCTCAGTGTTCGTCCTCATTTCCAAGTTCTCCAAGTCAAAAACTCTTTTATACCCACTCAGGCGTTTACAAATTAAAATCACTTCATGTATAATGGTATAAATAGATTCTGAGGACGGATGACACCGTGATACTTCTTATCATAAGACGAATTAAAACGATGTTAATCCGACGTTATTACCACCAACCAGTTACGCCGCGTCTAATTAAAGGACTTACTGGTCCAAGTCCGATTGAAGGAGTTGACGAAGGGAAGGATATTTAAAGCTACTAACGTTTTCGACGAAGCTCGGAAGTCTTTTTCCCTTCCTTACCCTCCCCAAACTAATTCCATCATAGAAAGTAGTAACAAAAACCTCTATCGATACCTACGATGCTCAGATTCAAACTCCAAACCCTCCTCCGAGTCATCCCAGTCCTATTCCTTTCCCTCTCCCTCCACCCCCAATTCCGATTCGTTAATGCCCAACTCCCCACTGGAACGGAAACCTCCACGCCTCTAAACACCGCTATCGTACAAGCAGGGAAAAAGTATCTAGGCGACATGTCTGATTTCCCAGAGTTGAACGATGAGCAGTATCTCGGGACGTTGAAGACTCCTGGTTTGTTTGGACAGATGACACCGGGGAATAGTATGAAATGGGTGAGTACTTACTCCTTAATAATACTCGGAATTCATACCTGAGCGAGTTAGAGTTGGGGGAGGGGGAGTTTGATTACTTGAAAAATCATTTTTCATCTCGTCTCGTCTCGCACAATCCAGATTGAAACTTTAATGTGCTAAACGTCAATACTCATTCATATTCTATATAGGACGCAACCGAACCCACCCGAGGTCAATTCACATTCTCAAACGGAGACGCCATCGTCGCGATCGCCGATTCCGCTGGTCAAATAATGCGTGGACATACTTGCGTATGGCATAATCAGTTACCGAGTTGGGTGTCTTCAGGTGGGTTTAGCGCTGAAGAGTTGACGGAGATCGTGGAGGAACATGTGAAAGGTGTGGTGGGTCATTGGGCTGGAAAGATGTAAGTGGGTTTCAGCTTTTCTTTTTGTCGATATTCGGGGGTTGTTGCTTGGGGTGGTAGGACTCGAGAGGGGAAAGAGGTTGGGATGGAACTTGAATGAGAAGCTAATGTACTCGGGCGTTCGGATTTCCTTTATAAAGATGTAAGTACTGAAAAAAGCAGTTTGTCTGCACAGGCGGAATTTACTTACTCAAACTCCAATTTCAGACTCCTGGGACGTCGTAAACGAAGCTTTCAACGACAACGGCACCATGCGCGAGAGTGTGTTTTACACCACCATTGGTGAAGGATACATCGCGACAGCCTTCAATACCGCCAGAGCCGCTGATCCCAATGCAAAACTTTACGTACGTCGAGTTTTTCCGATGTTTAGTAAACAAACCTAATGAGTCCTCGTCGACTTGAAACAGATTAACGACTACAACATCGAAGGCACAAGTGCCAAATCCACCGCTATGATCAACCTCGTCAAATCCCTCAAATCGCAAGGAGTCCCTATCGACGGTATAGGTCTCCAAGGACACTTCATCCTCGGTCAAATCCCCAACACTCTCGTTCAGAACATGCAAGCCATGACCGCTCTAGGTGTCGAAGTCGCTTTCACCGAAGTAGACATCCGTGTAGAGTTACCCGAGACTGAGGAGACGCGTGAACAACAAAAAGCTGATTTCAATAAAGTCGTGGAAGCGTGTATGCAGGTGGAAGGATGCGTTGGGGTGACGTTGGGAGGGTTTACGGATAAGTATTCGTGGGTGCCGGGAACGTTTCCTGGCTTTGGGGCTGCTTTGATTTATGATGAAGAATATGTGGCGAAGCCGGCGTATGATGGAATTGTGGATGCTATCAAGGGAAAGAGTGATTGAGGGGAAAAAACTTTGGAGGAAGTCGTGTAAAACCCGTTGGGCAAGTCAAATACTATCTTTTGGAAAGTGAGCTATGAAAAGCGGCT
>ML180590.1:1501-12006 GCA_004369135.1 Dendrothele bispora CBS 962.96 | reverse complement strand
AAAAAAAGCAACAGTTCTGGGGCATGTCGGGGTCCTCCTGGGAGCTGTGAGGAAGGGAAAAGCAAGACATGGCCATGTTGTAGTGGCTAAACATTGCCAACACTCATTCAAAGTGTAAGTAATAAGAAATCGCGACTCACAAGTCCATATGCATGCAGCGGCGCGGCACATGTAACTGACATGGTCACATGACCATTTGGAGCGGAGCTTCAAATATTTGTTTATTAACAGCCTTCTCGCGTTGTCTCTTTACTTCACTCCACCACCTGCATCGCTGCAGACCCCGCTGCCCATCAAGCTACTTTCACTGCCCTCCCTCTACTGTCCTCCTTCTCACTGATATGGCCAAGCCTTCTTGTGGTCTGGTAGGTAGTCTTTTCATTGCTATCAATGTTATGCTGTGCTTTTCTGACGTGTTGTCCCCTTATTTAAGTGTATTTGAAGGTGTTGTCACGTGCTAGGTATGTTTCTCCATCTCTGGAGTCCGTCATTTCTAAGTTGTAGTGGTTAGTCTGTTGCCTTTCTTTTGACATTGTTGTGGAGTTTTTCCTGTGGTAATTTTTATGTATTGATATAGTCCACATTGTATGTACATTATGTTTGTATATATAGTCTAAGAAATAGAAACATTTTTGCCAATTGTATATCCCTCAGAATGGATAATGTATTGAACTGTAATGAACTGTAATGTTAGACCTCTTATGGACCCAACATTATGTTTATTCTGTATTGGGCTTTACATTGTGTTGAAGCTGTTGTGGACTCAATATTATGTTGATTCTGTATCAAGCTTTACATTATGTTAGATCTGTTGCAGCCTTAACATTACATTGTTAAATAACATAATGACTTGTAAGCACAGATCTGTTCTGATTGGACCTTTCAAGGAAAGATCTGTGCTTGTAGGACATCATGGTCAAACCTTCACAGATCTTTTGCATGAGGGCAGATCTGTTCTTAACTTTGGGCTTTTGCTGATTTGAAAAAAAATAAGATTTGAGGTACAAAGGAGTATTTAATTTTAAACTCTGTAAGGGCTTGTATCATGTCAATCAAAAACTTTGCAATAGACATACAAAACTAAAGTACAAAATTGCTTTAAGCACAACAAACTAACTATTCTCAGGAGCTGTCATCCCAAACTTCAGTCCAATTTTCTCCATAGACAAAATTGTCCCAATTTACTGCTAAAGCTGGATTTTCAGCATCTGCAGGTATTGTTATAACTTGTCTGTAATTGTGGAGGCGAGATTGAAGATCTGAATCTGGTGGTATCCAGAGAATGAGATGTGAAGGGTGTTCAAAAGAACATAACCATGACTCAGAATCAAGAATGCAGGGACAATTTGGTGGGGAAATTATATATGAAAGGTTATCCTCAGCATAAGAAAGATTTGTATTCCTCTGCAATGACTGGTTGATCTGATGTTTGGCCTGAGAGTGCCATATTCTGACTGTACTATCTGAAGATCCAGAGACTATGTGTCTGCCATCAGGAGAGTATGCCACTGACTGGACACTGCTGGTGTGGCCTTGCAGGGGATGGCCCACTGGCTTTCCTGTCTGAGAGTCCCATATTCTGACTGTGCTGTCATAAGATCCAGACACTATGTGTCTGCCATCAGGAGAGTATGCCACTGAGTGGACCCAGTGAGTGTGGCCTTGCAGGGGCTGGCCCACTGACTGTCCTGTCTGCGAGTCCCATATTCTGCCTGTATTGTCATCAGATCCAGAGACTATGTGTCTGCCATCAGCAGAGTATACCACTGACTGGACCCAGTGGGTGTGGCCTTGCAGAGGCTGGCCCACTGGCTGCCCTGTCTGAGAGTCCCATATTCTAACTGTGTTGTCATAAGATCCAGACACTATGTGTCTGCCATCAGGAGAGTATGCCACTGACTGGACCCAGCCAGTGTGTCCTTGCAGGGGCTGGCCCACTGACTTTCTTGTCTGAGAGTCCCATATTCTGACTGTTTTATCCCAAGATCCCAAGATCCAGACACTATCTGTCTGCCATCAGGTGAGTATGTCACTGACTGGACCCAGCCAGTGTGGCCTTGCAGGGGCTGGCCCACTGGCTGTCCTGTCTGAGAGTGCCATATTCTGACTGTTTTATCCCAAGATCCAGACACTATGTGTCTCCCATCAGGAGAGTATGCCACTGTGTAGACACCACCAGTGTGGCCTTGCAGGGGTTGGCCCACTGGCTGTCCTGTCTGAGAATCCCATATTCTAACAGTTTTGTCATTAGATCCAGACACTATGTGTCTGCCATCAGGAGAGTATGCCACTGACTGGACAGTGCTGGTGTGGCCTTGCAGAGAATGGCCCAGTGGCTTTCTTGTCTGAGAGCTCCATATTCTGACTGTTTCATCATCAGATGCAAACACATAGTGTCTGCCATCAGGAGAGTATGCCACTGGCTGAGCTGTCTGAGTGTGGTCTTGCGGGGGGTGGCCCACTGGTTGTTCTGCATGAGGGTCCCATATTCTGACTGTTTTGTCATAAGATCCAGACACTATTTGTCTACCATCAGGAGAGTATGCCACTGACTGGACCCTGAAAGTGTGGCCTTGCAGAGGCTGGCCCACTGACTGTCCTGTGTGAGAGTCCCATATTCTGATATTATAGTCATGAGATGCAGACACAATGTGTCTGCCATCAGGAGAGTATGCCACTGACTGGACAATGCTGGTGTGGCCTTGCAGGGGCTGGCCCACTGGCTGTCCTGTCTGAGAGTCCCATATTCTGACTGTCTTGTCATCAGATCCAGACACTATGTGTCTGCCATCAGGAGAGTATGCCACTGACTGAACCCTGTCAGTGTGACCTTGCATTGGCTGGCTCACTGGCTGGCCTGACTGAGAGTCCCATGTCCTGACTGTTTTGTCATGAGATCCAGACACTATGTGTTTGCCATCAGGAGAGTATGCCACTGATTGGACCCAGTAAGTGTGGCCTTGCAAAGGATGGCCCACTGGCTGTCCTGTCTGAGAGTCCCATATTCTAACTGTTCTGTCATGAGATCCAGACACTATGCGTTTGCCATCAGGAGAGTATGCCACTGACTGGACCCAGTCAGTGTGGCCTTGCAGAGGATGGCCTACTGGCTGTCCTGTCTGAGAGTCCCATATTCTGACTGTTTTGTCCCAAGATCCCGACACTATGTGTCTACCATCAGGAGAGCATGTCACTGACTGAACCCTCTCAGTGTGGCCTTGCAGGGACTTACCCACTGAATGTCCTGTCTCAGAGTCCAATATTCTGACTGTTTTGTCCCACAATCCAAGAACTATTTTTCTGCCATCAGGGGAGTATGCAATGCAATTGATAGAACACCTGTATTGTAATGTCTTCACTGTTTGTGACCATCTTATTGCCTGTTCATCTCTCCCTATCTCAACAAAATTCTTCATATGTTTCTTACATCCTTTAATGAAAGATGGCTGTCTTGAAAACATTGCAAGAGCTGATATGTATAGATGTGGTGTACTTTCATTGATTGCCACAAAATACCTATATATTATTGTCTGAATCTCATTCAAAACATATTCAAGATCATTTTTCTGCTATAAATTATTTAGCCTTTTCCTACAATGTATTCATCATATATTACTTACTTGGTATGTCTTTACCCATTTTCTAGCATTTCCAAGGGAAGACCTATATGTGTACAGACTTCCTAGCAAACTCAAACATTCCACCCAATATATTATCCACTTTTGTGTCAAAAAAGTATTCACACTTCCTCTTATGCTACCCATGTCATTATGGTTTTTCGCTTCAAATAGATGTGTAGCCCAATGGAGACAACTGTACTGCAGTTGAGATGAAATATACTTTTCTGTTCTTTCTTTAATTTGAGGGTTAACAATATCTGGATTTCTTAAGCACGATGTCTCCAGTCTGCAGATATTAAATTTAAGCTCATTCATTAATACTTTTATGCATATCTTTGACAAAAGCATATGACCATCTTCTTGCTTTATTGACCATCTCCCAGATCCCTTTCTCAAAGTAATGAAATCTCTAAAGGATAGATGATTGTGAAGTTTTCCATTATGTACATATACTACAGCTTGAAGGTTTTGTACAACTCTTCTTGTCACATCAACTGTTGTCCCTTCTACATCAAGCATTTTTCCCAATGTCTGAAAAGATATGGGCTCTTCAGCTACTAGCAGTACACTCATCACTGTCTTAAAATATCCAGCATTTTCTTCATCAGAAAATACACCCTCTAGAACCTTGCTATACAATGTATCAAGTGCTTGATATGGGCTCTGTTCTGTATTTTTCCTCTGCTCAGTAGTAAGAATGGTAGTTAATCTAGCCATTTGATTCATTCCATTTTTGACATACAGAAGTGCTGTGACTATCCAGATAAACAACCCATCTGCCTTCTCAATAAGCCTTTCCACTTGGCCAGGGCTAAGCTTAATTGGAACATCTTTTAGCCACGAATCAATATAAACTTTAATGTCTGAATCAATGTCATAGCTTTTATCAAGATTGAAGATCTTGATCAAAGAAGAATTCATAGCTTGGTTTATATCTTCAGTTGGACGGCTAGTAATGACCATTTTGATTCTAGAGACATTTTTGCAGAGGTTTAATAAACCTTGAAGTAATGTTTGACGGTCAAAGTCTGTTCCCCACTCATCAAGACCATCAATTATTATTATGATGTCCTTGTCCGTTTGGTCTATCAACTCATCTGGACTCAGAAATGTGCTGAGCTGTTGATCAACTGATAATCCTGAAGCTTTGAGAGAAACATCTTGCTCAAAAATGGCTATCAATTTTTTTCTATAGCCTGGACATATTTCTGCCAATTGATAGCAAATAGTTGGCACCAGCATAGCTATATTGCTGGTCTCCTCACCCTTTACACAGTGGAAAGTCAATGCAAGAGAGACACTTCCTTTCAATTTGTTTCTAACCAAAGAGGCAAAAGATACAGCCAAGGCACTCTTACCTGTGCCAGCAATGCCATAGATCCAGGCAACTGGGGTTGTGCCTCGAGAACTAGTAGTCCATGTTTCAAGATCACCAAGCAATTGAATTCGGGTCCCTGACATGCATCCATAAGTTTTTTTTGCAGGATTCCTGATAGGGTCCAGCTTCTTTTCTAGCTTTTTCTGCATCTTCTCCAGTTTAGCAAGTTCACCTTCATCTAGCACAGGTCCATCAGCATATATTATATGATAATTTTAGGAGTACTCACTGTAATAGTACTGAGTTAAATTTAAATCCCTTCCAGTAATGTTCACATATGAATTTTCAAAATGATTGCCACGGGAATGCTCAAATGCATGGACTTGAATCCCAGTCCTTTCCTGATCTATAAATTTTTGGTCAGCATGAGAGTCATATATTAGAACATGAGCTTACTCCACTCACCTAACATGTCTCTATCCTTAGTCCTCCCAGGACTAGCAACAGTGCTTGGACTTATTCCAAGGGGAGAGACATCACTCTGCTGAACTTGGGTAAGAGTCTTTGAACTGTTTGGTGGCACATTGTCTGTGCTCCTTCCAAAGGAAGAAATGTTACTGTCATCCTGGTCAAACCAGGCAATAGCACTTGGATCATCTTGTAGTAGATTGTCTGCACATGTTGCAAGAGTGTTGCTTTTTTTCTGTCTGAGCCCTAAAGTTCCATCAGGCTGATGCAAACTCTTGCGTTTTCTGTTGATATCTGTTTCGCTCTGATCCATGATTACCGGATTGAAAAATGGGTAGAAAAATCCAACTGCACGTGAACATGAGATAATTTGTTGTTGGGAAACCTTATTTCTTTACTTGAAACCTTAGATATGCCTCGTGTTATTCAAGAAGCGGGTTGTATTAGCTATCGACAGGCCTAGGCACATTCAAGAATAACACGTGCTGATAGTATGTACACACAACAGCACACAACGGGAAAACATTTTCGGCTTTAATTGAGGCCCCACAGACATACCGCGCACCAAGGGGATTATAAGTTATAGTGCGCCGCCAGTACATTAAAGAAAAGGCAATCCAACACACAGTTATCAGCCAGTCAGAAAATCATCCAGATGAATACTAAATACTTGTTCATGGGTAAACACAATTTTTTACAGTGATTGCAAAAAAATGATAGTTGAATAAAATATGAGACACTCCATCCAGTGATTCATCAAGTCACTCGATACAAGCAATCTTTGAAGAAAGTTATCATTGCCATGTACTCTACCTACAGAGATCTGACTTCCTTGCCTTCTCAACCATTGGCCACTTTGCAAACATGCTCTCAAAAGAAGTGACCTAACAATGGAAGTTGGATGTGGAGTGAATATTGTGAAAGATCTCGTGTTCTGGATCTTTGCTAAAAGGGTCCAAACTCAGAGTGCAGCGACAGAGTAGTGTTCGACGACTTTTATAGCGCAAAGCAGCTAGAAAAGTAGTATGTGAGTAGAGCGGTAAGCAAAGCGTTACTCGTTCTAACTCGTATTCTTACTGTTCAGACGACAAGTAAGTTAAACACAATTAAGATTCTACAAGTGATAAGCTAAGTACAAATGCTATACTATATTATGTCTTTTATATCCTTTTGCATAGAACTAAATAGAAAGAAAGAAAATACGTGTGTCTTCCAATACATTCTACAAACTACTTTATTGTAATGAGTCAAAGTGAGTCGAAGATAAGATAAGATACCTCGTTACATCACAAATATGGAGCCGAAAGAATTCATGGCTACAATAGAGACCTTGCGCAGAGCCAACGGCTGCCAACCGTTGCGCAGCCGATGCGCAGATTTGGCTGAATATGACGTCAATTTTCAATTCAAATCTGCGCAACGGTTGGCGACGGTTGGCTACGGTTGGCTAGGTAAATAGGAGGAGGAGGACTCGATCCCGTCTTATACAAGCCTATCAGGCCCAACAAGTGACAAACTGATCAGCCCGTGTACTTTTCGACACTAGTCAGTCTTGTCCCTAAATAAGAGTTTTAGTTGTGATTTGTTAACAAGTCAAAAAGCCAATAAGACAGTCGTTTGCAAAACACGTGAGATTTTTCCCGCGCGCAAAGAATTGTATATTTTAGTCAGTTTGACAATAATTTGGGCGTAGCTCAATGGATTCAGCAGATATTTACATGAAACTAGATATCAACTGGCTCAGAAAAAACCCCCACAAAACCCTGTCTAGTCAGATTTGTGATTGGGAAGGTGCATGTGTGTCAAAACTTGTAATCCTCATCTGACATGCATTTCAGGCCCTACATCTACAATATCCTTCCAGTCATAAATCTAATTACATAGGGTTCTGCGGGGGGTTTTTCTGAGCCAGTTGATACTTAGTTTCATGTAAATATCTGCTGAATCCATTGAGCTACGCCCAAATTATTCTCAAACCGACTAAAATATACAATTCTTTGCGCGCGGGAAAAATCTCACGTGTTTTGCAAACGACTGTAAGGCATGATCCTATGTATTTACTTCTAATAGACAAAAGAAAGGAAGAAATCTTACGATAATGGAAGTGAAGAACGCGTGCGGCAAGGCTGGGGCAACATGCCAACGACTGCTTCCAAATAGGGATAGCGTTTGTCCTGGCCGTTGAGTGCGAGAGGTCAAACCACGACATTACCACAGCACCAATGTACCGCTACCCGAAGATCACGAAACTGCAAATAGATTCTCTCTGACTCGTATAAAGGCCGAAGTCAACGGCACCGATCATTCAGAGCTCTCGAGAGTATTCATACATCCGAATTCAACGCAAGTCACCAAGCTTGACTGTAAGGAATGAGGATAATACGTTTATACTTAGAGAATCATAATTCTGCATATGACTCCTTTTCCTTACCTGCTTCCCTTGTTTATCGAGAATCCATTTATCTTCAACCACCAAACGTCCAATCATTTCATCCCATTCCGTCCCATGTAAGTACTTTGTTTTGTAGAGCCTTACATACATAAGTTAAATCAATACATTAAAAGATTCAGTTAATGACTAACGGGAGTTGGCGTTTGGCATAACTTCAATGTCAATATTCCTTGTGTCCAGTTGATAATGTAGGCTACTACTCACGCATGTCAAGTATATACGAGGCCGCAGGAATGGACATATAATGCGCACAGGATAAGTCCTACCTACCTACCAGTGAGCAGGAGCTAAGTAAGGACGAGTCTTTTGGTAAAACCTCCAGAGGCCTCCAGCCTTGTAGTGACATGATTGAAGCGTAAGTGCTGATTTGTCTACATTGATTAGAACATCCGTCCATTCAGTAGTCTTGGAATAACATCCTGTGGAGTAAGAACAAGTGAACCACTGAAGCTTGTTGTCGGAAGATGCAATGTACCTGAACATTGTGATGCGTGAGAACAAAGTGTAAAACCAAACTCTTTCGTCACCGGATCCAACATCAAGCTCTAATTCGTCCTCTAGTCAGTGCAACCATCTCTCTCGGCACTCTCCTCATCCTCCTCCTTAAGTTCTCAAACTCTTATCTGGCCTTTATGTCGTCATATATGACAAGATAAGGGCACACTCGTGCATGCTGCGCGCCCTGTCACAGTAATGTTATGCAAGTCGTATCCGTGTCGAAGCTCACTTAGATACTTTTTGATCATCAAGCTACGCACGGCACTTTAGAACTACAAGTTCTCTTCTTCGAGCCAAGTCTTATGCATCCTCTTGATGACTACCCTCTGGAACCATCTTGTCTTCCTTGCCCTCTCTATTTTCTCCACTCTATCTCCAACCCTCTGCTCAGTCTCACCACGACAACACCTAAGCAGGTTCCGTTTTCTGAACAAAATCTACGGTCCCGTTTCACCACGTCTGACTTCGCTTTCTTTCCTTGTTTTCCCGCATGCTCTGGCTCCTCAACAACACAACAGGATCTCTCCACTCCTTTTTCCTTGACTTTAGGTTATCCACCTCGACGCCGAACTAGACACATGGTCTCCAATGGGTACGACTGCGCAAGAAAGTATAAACCACGGTTCCTTTCTTTCAGTCACAGCTGAAGAGAGCCGCTTAATGAACACTGTCTTTACACAGAACTTGAAGGGTCCGAGTCCGTCACCTGTATAAGTAGCATGAGAATGGTCTATACCACTGACACATACACCAACGTTTACCTACCCTCTTCACTGAGTTGTACTTCCAATCGAAGGACGCAAGACTACAAATAACACTTGGAGTATCATGGCCGAAGTGAACATTATTCCCTTACCCAGAGCTCCCCCAGAGTATTCTCAACGCAAGGCGCCAAGCTCGACCGCAAAGAATGAGGCACAATGATCGATTTATGAGAATCATACTTCTGTCAGTACAATTCCTTTTCCTTACCTGCATCCCTTGTTTCTCGAGACTTCTTTTGTCTTCACCGGTACCCACTCAACGTACTACCATTTCATCCCATCCCGTTTATTTTGTTTCGTAGAGCGTTCCGTGTTTCCTCCCTGTCTTAAATCAATACAAAGGTTCGGTTAATGACTAACTTCACGGGACTCGACGATTTGGTCGGCTCTCAAAAGGCTTCGTAACTTCAATGTCAATATTCCTCCTGTCCAGCTGATAACGTGTTAAAGGATCTGATGACCGGAGCTAGTAAGACATGTCAATTCGACTGTCTTCAACTCTGCGCCGTTGTATTCAAACCCATCAGTTAATGAAAATGAAAGGCGAGTAGGCTATCGCTCACGCATGTCAGGTATGTACGAGGCCGTAAAAATTTATCCAATTATAGGATAGAGATATGCTTAATGCATACGAAATAAGTCTTGCCTACCAGCGAGCAGGAGCTAAGTAAGGACGAGTCTTTCGGTAAACTTCCGACCTCGTAAATAACATGATCGAACCGGTTGATGAAGCGAGCTGATTTGTCTACATTGATTATTGAACATCCGTCACTCCGTGCCCCCTGCCCAGCATCCTTGCTGTCCATTTGACAGTCTTGGAATAACACCCTGTGGTGCAAGAACAGTGAATCTTGTCGTCGGAGGATGCAAGTCCGTACTCTGAGCAAAACACTCGAAGTTTTAAAAAGCAATTCACTTCAAACTACTTAATACGAGCAGGAGTCATTGGTTTGACCCATCGAACAAAGGAAATCATGTCTGTTCCAGATTCTCTCGTTGATCTCAAAGACGTATTGGTCGGTCTGATTTTCTGTCTTATGCTGGTCTAACTCTGATATCTTACACTGCAGGTCGGAGTAACCCTGTGTCGACCAATACTGAAGAGCCGAAGCCTGTTGATGACGGTGTAATCAAGGTATAGTACCTTCTTCTACAATTATTTCCTCTTACAAACAGTGATAAGCAGTCGCTAATTGTTGTGTTCGGAATGCTTTCCAGGTAACGGAGAAAGAGCTCCTCGACATTGCTCCCATCTTCTCAGAAAACAGTACCATTCCGCGTGTAACTTCCGCCGACTTGAAGGTATACAATCAAGCTCTTTCGTACTTATATCGAACTAACCGTTGAGTCACTCAGGCCGCTGGAAGCGACCCTCTCACTAATTA
>ML180588.1:0-12017 GCA_004369135.1 Dendrothele bispora CBS 962.96 | reverse complement strand
GACCATCGAAATAACAATAATCTCTATTCGACTGATATGCTTCCCCACCCTTCTTCAAGTGCAGCACCGGTGATACCTATGTCTCATCCTACTCATCACCAACACCATCAACATCAGCCTAGTCAGTCGACATTTCGCCAGCCCTCACCGAATCCGCCGTCATCATCATACGCTACGAGACCTCCACCACCTGTTCCAGCACCACCCCAAACACATACTGCTCCGCATCGTCGCGAAGCGTCTCCTTCTACTCCGGACCTCAAGAATGTACTATTACCACGCGATTCCTTGTCTCGTTTCCTGAGGATCGCCAAAGTCAACACGTCGAGGAACCGAGAGACTTGTGGTCTATTGTTGGGGAGGGCAGAGGGTAGGAAGTACGTAGTGACGACACTGTTGATTCCGAAACAACATTCGACGAGCGATACGTGTACGATGGACGAGGAAGAGTTGGTGTTACAGTTTACGGAGGAGAGGGGGCTGATCACGCTTGGATGGGTGAGTTGGTTTCTGCGTGCTTTTCGTTGGTGATTCTTAGTAACTGAATCACTGTCTGTGCGTGTCTTTGTGTGCCTAATAGATTCATACCCATCCCACTCAGTCGTGTATGTGCAGCTCTTTTTGTCGTTGTGTTCTTTGACTAATATCCTTATCCAATCACGAAGGTTTCATGTCATCCGTAGACCTCCACACCCATTCCGGCTTCCAATGTATGCTGCCCGAGTCATTTGCTGTAGTTTGTGCACCTCAGTCCAATCCAAAGTACGTCTTTTCTCCCTCATGATGCTAGCTAGCATTCTTTCAATTCTGACTAACGTCGAATAACACCTTCAATCTTCACGTCTCTCGTTTTTCCTGTTTTTAGCTTTGGCATATTCCGTCTGACAGATCCTCCCGGCCTTCAAACAATCCTCGAATGTCGCGCCAAGGAAGCTTTCCATCCCCATCCTGATTTACCCATATACACGGTAAGTAACTAGGTTCTGTTCCATTCTGTCTGTCCCGCTTCTTCGCTTGTTTTGGTTTGAGGTCGTTATAATATTGACGTCTTGCTTCCCATTTTTGACACACACAAAATTCACCTGAAACCACCATCACCATGTCGATAACTATTAGGACGCGGACAAGGGCCATGTACAGATGAGAGAGTTGGCTTTGGAGATTGTTGATATACGGTGATGAGGATGATGGGAACACTGTTGGGCAGCTTGAAGGGCTTATTATTTTTTTTTGTGGAAGTCAAGGGGAAAAATTCGCATAAATACGATATGCCCGTCATACTTGGTGTTACGCATCAAGTTTCCCCGTCTTTGGTTTCAATGTTGAACGGCAGTATGGAAGTATGTATCTGTGATCTTTTTTGTGTAGGATAATAGTATTATAGTGCTAGAGTACATGTTTGGAACGTGGTTTTCGAACATTTATGAGCTGAACCGTTAGGGACTCGGTATCGAGGGGATTCGACTCGGAGGCTTGGGCCGCCCTGGGAGTCTAGAGGTCCCGTGATCAACTTGAAAGCGTGGTTTGTTGAACTTCAAGTTCAAGTTCAACTTGGTGTCCTTCCTCACCACTTTGACTACTGCCTTCCACTAGTACTTTGATTGATCCCGACTCTTTCGACCTTCAAGTCTCAATTTTTGACTCCCGGGGTTTCATGAGCGGAAGAAAACGAACGCGTCCTTCCAGTCCGTTAGACTCTTCAGAAGAGGATGACGATCAACGGACAAGCCCGATCGTGGCGCGCGGCAAGTCTACGAGACAAAAATCACGTCGGGGACCGACATCAGACTCGAATTCTGTGAACGACGGCTCACGAGCGAAAGATCATTCCGAAACCCCAGCCACAGGTCCATCGAGTCGCCGACCTCAGCTTGCTTCGTCAAATGCAAGTACCGTGCAGAGTACACGTCTCGAGTCGAATCTTGAGACCACTGTTTTTGGTCTCAGATTCCCTTCCCTTACGAGCTATGAGGCATTCATACCCTTACGAGGAGTCCCCACAGCCGTCGATCATGAAGACCAAAAGTTGTATGTCTTGACATACCATAGTGACGACAATGGGACTGAGCCCGGTACGGTCATACATTGTTTAGACCTGAAAACTAAAGCTTGGGATGGTTTCGTGAGTTTCGAGGCTGTATTTACGTACCTAGCCTTTGTTTCTCAACTTTGCTTTCGTTTTTTTATTTTTTGACTCAACAGCTGCATAATATCAAATCAACCCATTCCTTCGATAATTCTCCGGGAAACTATCTTCCTCCTTGTGTTTTCACCAACCTTACATTCATAAAACACAGGAATGGCCAAAAGTACCTCTTCATCGTCGGAGGGTATTTTGGGGATCCTGAAGATCACTTGAGCAAAGGTCGATATCTACATCTGAACGGTGATGATATGCATATTCTTGTTATCGACATCGCTAAAAGTCTTGGGATGTTCTGCACGTGCTTGATAGGGTTCCTCGAAGCTATGGTCATGCTGTGGTCAGTATTGGAGATACCGTGTATGTGTTTGGTGGAAGAAAAAACTTGCCAGAAAATGTACACGCAGACAACTGGGATCCATCCTGTCCTCCTGATCAATTATCTGAATCTTATTCCATTCTGACCTTTGATGGTGCTTCCGGTCAGTGGATATGGAGTACTCGCAACAAACCGTTTCCAAAACCCCGTGTGAAGACAATGGGCTACATGAACGGTGCTACACTTGTTGAAAGGGGACGCCAACTACGGATTCTTTTGAGGCCAGGTGAAACAGGTAGGGGTGAAGGGGTAAGGCGCTTCTCCTTTCATATGCTACGAGAATCTTACTTATACCAAGTATTTGATCAGTGCAACCTTGTCCCAGAAAATTTGACCCTCTACAATCCTGCTAATGACAGCTTCATGTCTTGGGAGGAAGATTCATCCAACGCTCCAGGCATTGTAGGGTTCGATATGCTCCGAAGTTATCCATCATCAAAACACAATAAAGGAGTATCCGACGCCGTTGTCTTTGCAATACCTGACGATGATGGCACTGAAATCCAACTTTACTATTACAAACCCGCTGAAAATGAAGGTTTCCGTTTCTTTGGAACTATCAAGAACGGCATCACTCGTCGAAGGCTAGTTGATAACGTACAAAAGTCTGGGACACTGAGGACATTTCTAGGCTTCGAGACTGTTGGTACCGACATGTACATTCTTGCCAAAGATTACCGAGATGATTCACTTGACACAGTTGTACATGTCAAATTTCTTGGGATTGATGATGACTAGATCTGGGTTAATCTAATAATCATATTGATAAAGCTGTATTGTACCAAAGTAGCTTTCAGAGATTGGTGTACAATGATGAATTGACTGCCCATGGCCAAATTTTGTGTCAGGTTTCTTCGTGTAATATAATGGGTAACCCTCGATTGAAGAACCCTGGTGTTTAAGACATTATAAACCCGTGAATGGGATGATATGAGCTTATCGTATTGAATATTCCTCTTTCTAATAGAAGCCGCAATACATCACATCACATCGTCCAAACTTCATCGCACAAAACGGAACCTAAATGAATGTTCCTTCGGATCGGTACAGTATCTATCCAAAAAATCTCAGATTCATGATGAGCACTTGTTTGGAGTGTTTGAGAGCGAAAATTTAGATAGTCGACGGTCGTCGTGCCTGCGACGATGTCGCGGTCATGGTTTGGGACGCGTCTTCATCCTGGCTTCGGCTGCTTCAACTCAGCATACTATTTTCGATCAGGAAGCTGGGCAGACCAGGAAGTGGGTCACTCCCCATCTCCTGAGAGCTCAGCCTTTCCGGGGAACATCTAGGGGGCTTAGATATGTAGTTCAAGGCCTTACGCAACTGTCAATGTCGGCTGTTGATGACTGCGAAGCCCGATCAGGAGATACGCGAAAATTGATGGGTTTGGGCAGGCGATGACGTCATTTTCCTTATTTAGGTCTGCCGCATGCGGCGGAGTGGTCGCAAACTCAACAATGGTGCTGTACCCTGGTTGTCCCCCGCTCCGAAACTTTTTGTGAAGTATTAGAATGACTATAGCAGTAAATTGATTAGCTTAGAAGCAGATATGTCGTTTCAGACATGGTCTGTACAAGGCATTGACCCATTTCCTGATTTTCACCCAAAATTGACACACTGGAACAAAACATTCACCGCGTGCTCAAAACAGCCTATAGTGTCTTGATTTCTAGACATGATATGCTCACAAGATGCCCTACTGTACGTTGAGCACCATACAATAGGTGAATGTCTCGTAGCTCACCCTCCATAATATAAAAACCCTTAGGGTGACCCATTACCCGATACAAAATAGTATGCACTCAATTGACCACTACGCAACTTGCTGTTACTATGATAGTATTTATGCACACGACAGGGATATGCAAAACTTTCAATTTCCGGTTCTCGCGAATTTTTTTAGAGTAATATGAAATATTATTATAGACATAATCTATCTATTCAGAATGAGATATTCTAGAGAGGAAGGATCATCACGGAAAACGCGTTGACGATCAATGACTGACCAGCCCGGTCAAATTACATAAGTAAATACGTAGTCCACAAAAAGGGAAAAGAGCCACGTGCCCTTTTTCATCCCGAGCTCAGCTAACGTCTCGACACAATAATCACTTCATCGTCTTAGAACCATTAGGGCTGGTCTAATGAATTAAAAGCACGAATCCATGATACCGTATCAGTTATGCTGTGGCGGGAATCAAAAAAAGGCTGACGAAGCCGAAAAGAAAACATATGTACGAAGAAATCGTGAAGACTCTGGTGGTTTCCGTCTTCTCTTCCTTCTTCTATGGGGCCGGGGCAAGGCCAGAGCTAGCATAATATTTTGTATGACATGTTCAACATCGGTTTGCGAGGTCGAAAGAAACTCATTATTGCGATTGAGGTTTTTAAGCCGCATAAAGAAGGATTGTCTGGAGAGCTCATCAAGTTGCAGCACCTTGTGGCGTAACCTAAAATCGACAAAGGGATGGTTAGTAAGTAGACGAAAAAGTACGAAGCACTCCTTCACATTTCCAGGTCGTTAGCGACATCGGTCAAATCGGATGGGACACGATCAAGGATTTTAGATATCCTTTGTCGGAGCTGTTGAGCTCTTGCCTTGGACGCGTTTGCCCCTAGAAAGCGTTCAGTACGGAAAATACTGTAACAATGTCAACACACCTGGGTGACATCTTTGAGGGCTAATGCACCTCCGACCGCACTTTTCAATGGAGGGAAAGCGTCTGAAGCTCGATCGATGACCCGTAGAGTCGTGGTCGAAATGTCAGCAACACTCGCCACGGAAACCCCGCGGAAAATTTGAAGAGTCTTCAGAGTCCTAGGTTCTTTTCCACGAACAAATTTAGAATATGCAGCGTCCAACTGCGACCTGAGATGATTAGATCGGATTAGCGACGTTGTGGTATGCGATGGAGGATCAAGATAGCGGTTGATATCGCAGAATAGCCTAGAATGTAGTGGTTGCACCATCAGGCACTCGTCTGTTGGCTACTTGTTATGTGGCACTCACGCATCTAAGACGCGATATCTCCATACTACACTGATAAGGACAAAGCCTGGGTGAAGGATCCACAATAGATTCACCTGACATGCCTCAAGGATTTCAACAAATCGAACAGCCAAAGGCTAGTTGATGTTTTGAACAGTTCGATCGCAAGACAAGAGCTGATCACGCTTCATACAACATGCAAGCAGTCGTATTTAACCCACCCTACTTACATCCCACTGGATCGGAACCTACAGAGATGGTCAGTCGATGATACAGCTAGAGCAAAGAGTCGGGGATAGACTTCAGCCAACTGAGTCAAGGATTTAAGACCATCGGAGTAGCAACTGGATCATAACCTGCAGATTGAGAGTTCGAATGTCGCACACACTATCAACCACACCGCGGACCACCAAGCAAGTACCAGGGATCATCAGAGCATCTCCTCTACCTCGTTTCAACAATCAAGTACCTTGGCTATCCGTCGAGAGGATTCTGACAGTTTGCTCCCCTCGTCACATGAAGACGAGACCATCCACCTCCAGTGACACGATCCAAATGGTCATCAGAGGAGACAATCTTACAGACTAGAAGCTTACTCTCATTGTCACTTAATCCGTCGAGAACATTGTAAGCAAACGAATATACCGTACTGATCGAGCCTACAACCTCAAACAACCATCAGTGACAAAATTGCACGCTCTCACGGTAGTCCATTAACACAGTCAAAAGCCCAGACATAGACGAGCTTACCACACGCATCTCACGCAACTCGTCGACGTTTCCTACTGATCCCGGCACCCTATTACTTGAACCCTCTCAAACTACCTACAACAAGTGTCTACTACGACCAACTATACCTCCTGCATTGTTCCAAGTACACGGAACTACATGATACGCAACACCAACAACATCAGCCTACTAGTCGACATCCTCTCAAGCCCTCAATCAGATCAGCCGCACATTCCAAACACTGATCTGGAAAACCTGTATACAGCACCACCGCAAATAACAACATTGCTCTGATTCACTAGCTCTTCCATCCCGCGACATCAACAATCTTCAATTCCACAGCAATAGATACCTGCTCACCTGATCAACACCAACTAAAAACATCCTAGACAGACAGATACTTCACTGATAAGGTCAAAGGGTAGGCCACCAAGATTCACTGACACTAGCCGTACATATCAAATTTCCTGCACCATCGAAGAGCACACAGTTGGTGGTACAGTTTACGGAAGAGAGGGGGCTGATCACGCTTGGATGGGTGAGTTGGTTTCTGCGTGCTTCCCGTTGGTCTCAGGAGCTGCTTCACTGTCTATGCGGATCTTTGTGTGCTTAATAGATTCATACCCATCCCACTCAGCCGTGTATGTCCAACTCTTTTATCGCTGTGTTCTTTGGCTAATTATCTTTTTCTACGAAGGTTTCATGTCATTCGTAGACCTCCACACCCATTCCGGCTTCCAATGTATGCTGCCCGAATCATTTGCCGTAGTTCAGTGCGCACCTCAGTGCAATCCAAAGTACGTCTTTTCTCCCTCATGATGCTAGCATTTCTTTCAATTCCGACTAATGTCGAATAACACCCCCTTCATTTTCGCGTCTCGTCTTTCCGTGTTTCAGCTCTGTGCTAGTCTCGTACTCCAGCCGTCTTAGAATTAGCATTATCTCTGCGCTGCCGGACAAGAGACTAAGCTTTGGCATATTCCGTCTAACAGATCCTCCCGGCCTTCAAACAATCCTCGAATGTCGTGCCAAAGAAGCTTTCCATCCCCATCCTGATCCATATCGTTCCCCTGTTTTACCCATATACACGGTAAGTAAGTACTAGGTTCTGTTCCGTTCTGCCTGTCCCACTTCCTCGCTTGTTTGAGGTCGTCATAATACTGACGTCTTGCTCCCTTTTTTATACACGCAAAACTCACCTGAAACCACATCACCATGTCGATACTGATTAGGATGCGCCGGACAAGGGCCATGTGCAGATGAGAGAGTTGGCTAAGTGGCTTTGGAGATCGTTGATTTACGGTGATGGGAATGATGGGAAACACTGTTGGGCAGCTTTAAGGCATATATTTTTTTGTGGAAGTCAAGGGGAAATTTCGCATAAATACGATATGCCCGTCAAACTCGGTGTTATGCACCAAGTTTCCCCGTCTTTGGTTTCAATGTTGAACGGCAGTGTGGAAGTATGTATCTGTGTGAATTCTTTTGTGTAGGATGATGTATAATAGGATTATAGTGCTAGAGTACATGTTTGGAACGTGATCTTCGATACCTTTATGATCATGAGCTGAACGAATCACTGAACCAATAGTAAGACTTAGAGTGTATCCTAGGTCAAAGTGTGGTTGGTGGGCCCGCCGGCCCGCCCTGGGTGCCAGTCTATCCGAGATCTGGCCTGATGACCAGTTATTCACCTGTCAATTACCGGTCAAAAACTCGAGTTTTTCAACCCTAGGTTGGTGTTTTCCTCACCACTACTCCTCCGTACCACTACTTTGATCGATCCCGACCCTTTCGACCTCGAGCTTCAAGTCCCAAGCTTTAACTCTCAGAGTTTCATGAGCGGAAGAAAGCGAATTCGTCTTTCCAGCCCGTTAGATTCCTCAGAAGAGGACGACGATCAACGGACAAACCCGACCGTGGCGCGCGGCAGGTCTACTAGACGGCACAGACCTCTTTTGCCGCTGCGTACCCCTTCCAGAACAGTAGCAGACTCTGAAGAACTCTTGTCAGCCTCTGGAGGATCTAATTCAACGAGACGAAAATCACGTCGGGGACTGCCAACATCAAAATCGGACTCTGTGAACGACGGTCCACGAGCGAGGGAAGATCATTCCGGAACCCCAGTTGCAGGTCCATCGAGTCGTGGACCTCAGCTTGCTTCATCAAATACAAGCACTATGCAGAGTACACGTCTCGAGTCGAAGCTTGACACCACCGTTTTCGGTCTCAGATTCCCTCCCGCTATGACTTATGAGGCGATCATACCCATAGGAGGAGTCCCCACAGCCGTCGATCATGAAGATCAAAAGTTATACGTCCTAACATACCACGATGACGACAATGGGACTGAGCCCGGTACAGTCATACATTGTTTAAATCTGAAAACCAAAACTTGGGATGGTTTCGTGAGTTTCAAGGCTGCACTTGTATAACTGACCTTGTTCCAAGCTCAATTTTCTTTACTTCTTGAACTCGCAGCTGCATAAAATCAAATCGGCCCACTCCTTTGATAATTCTCCGGGACACTATCTTCCTCCTTGTGTTTTCACCAGCCTTACATTCATTCAGCACCGGAATGGCAAGAAGTACCTCTTCATCGTCGGAGGGTATTTTGGGGATCCTGAAGATCACTTGAGCAAAAGTCGAAATCTACACCTGAATGATGATGATATGCGCATTCTTGTTATCGATATCGCTCAAAAGTCTTGGGATGTTCTGCACGTGCTCGGTAGGGTCCCTCGAAGCTATGGTCATGCTGTGGTCAGTATCGGAGATACTGTGTATGTGTTTGGTGGAAGGAAAAACTTGCCAGAAAATATACATGCAAACGACTGGAATCCGTCCTGTCATCCTGATGAATTATTTGAATCTTATTCCATTCTGACCTTTGATGGTGCTTTTGGTCAGTGGATATGGAGTACTCGCAACAAACCGTTTCCGAAACCCCGTGTGAAGACGATGGGCTATACGAACCGTGCTACACTTGTTGAAAGGGGACATCAAGTACGGATTCTTTTGCGGCCAGGTGTAACAGGTAGGGAGGGGATTGAAGGGCCCGGGGTAAGGCACTTCTCCTTTCATATTCTACGAGAATCCTACTTATACCAAGTATTTGACCAGTTCAACATTGTCCCAGATAATTTGACCCTCTACAATCCTGATAATGACAGCTTCATGTCTTGGGAGGAAGATTCCTCCAGCGCTCCAGGTATTGTAGGATTCAACACGCTCCGAACTTATCCATCACCAAAACACAATAAAGGAATATCTGACGCCGTTGTCTTTGCAATACATGACGATGATTGTACCGAAGTCAAACTTTACTATTACAAACCTGCTGAAAACGAAGGTTTCCGTTTCTTTGGGACTATCAAGAACACGATCACCCGTCGAAGGCTAGTTGATGAGGCACAAAAATCTGGGGCATCGAGGGAGTTTATAGGTTTCGAGACGGTTGGATCTGACATGTACATTCTTGCTACAAATTACCAAGATTCACTTGACACGGTCGTACAAGTCAAATTTCTTGGAATCGATGACAGCTAGATCTATGTTGTACCAAAGTAACTTTCAAAGATCAGCTTATGTTGATGAATAGACTACTGACAGCCAAATTGTGTGTCAGGACTTTTGTGTAATACGTAGTCCTCAAGGAATAGCAGAAGTTGGATGACCTAACTACGAAGACTGATAATTTGACCTTTCATGAGGGCACTCAAACAGAAGTGTGAATGAAATACGAAGATTTTTCAGTGCTTATAGTGACTATTTGTAATGTACAGTTTGGGCATGAAACTAGATCAATTTAACTTGTAAGGAAGAGGGCACGGCACATCCTGAAGGATCAGAATAAAAAGTCAATCTCAACGAAAGAAATTATTGACAGAAAAATAATGCTTACTTCTTCAAATACCAACAACTCCATCAACGGCGCCTGTAACGCCATGAGCAACGTTTCCAACGGTATCAGTAACACCACTGAGGGTGTCACCGAGGCCAGAAGAGCCCGTTACGCCATCCACAACTCCACCAACAGTGTCAACAACACCACCGACAATGCCAGTAGCGGTGTCAGTCAAACCGCTCAAAAGACCTCCTGCAGAAGAGTTCGCGTCATCAGAGGCGGCAGGAGCAGGGGCAGCGGGTGCAGCAGAAGGGTCAGCAGCAGGGTCAGAAGTCGTAGCGTTCGTCGAAGTCGAAGTTTCTTCCTGTCGAACACCGAGGTTACCAGTAACACCCGACACAGTTCCAACGGCACCATCGACGACTCCAGAAACGGTTCCAACGACACCATCGACGACGTTCCCGACAGTGTCAACGACACCACCGACAGCGTCGAGTTGACGCTTTTTCAAACTGGTGACTCCATCGACAGTGCTGCCTACGCCGTTAACGACACCAGTAGCGACGTCCGTAACACCGGAAACAGTGTCACCGAGGTTGGTACCAGTGACACCGTCGACGAGACCACCAGCGGTGTCAACGACTCCTCCGACAACGTTCCCGACGGTGTTTGTTAAGCCTGAAACCAGTCCAGGCTGTGCAGCCTCGGGAGTGGTCTGTCTGACTTCCTATTGACAAAGTTACGACGAGTCAGATAAGATAGAAATGAAACGCAAAAGAAAGAAAAACTTCGAAACACGTACAATGGGAGCAGCAATAGCTGAGCTGGCAAAAGCAGCGATAACAAGAGTGTACAAAGTAGTAGAGCGCATGTTTGATTCGAGTTTGAGTTGATGAGGGGGTGTTGATATGCAGATAGAGGTATCAAGGGTTTCAGTGAGGTATAGTAGAACGAAGTTGTTCGAGTGGATTTGAGTCGAGTCTCGGGTTTGAGTATAAGGAGAGTACAGATCACGACACAGCGCAGATCAAAAAAGAGAGTGGGTTTGAGGCGTTTGAACGAAAAGATATGGGAAAGGACAAGTCGAAACACAGTCCATTTTATAGATGCGGAGGGAGGTTAGACCAAGAATGGGAATTCAGGGTTCCCGAAAGAAAACTCTAGCGGACGTGGGCACGAGATACGAGGTTAGAGGGAGAGTTGGAGCCGGAATATGTGAAAATCCAGAAACGAGTTCATAAGCGATGGAGCAAGCTTGTGAGGGACGGAACTCTGGAGGAGCCCGTTCCCAAGACGACTTATTCGCACCTGCGGTTTTGCTTATCCTTATCCGTTCGGTACGTACAGTTGCCCCACAAAGATGTATACTTCGGAACGTGAAAAATGGTGGCCTTGGGGCTCGGAGAGTCGATGTTGATGGAAATATAGTTCGTAGCTCCACTGGCACGGTCACATTACGGTTTCAACGATTGACAGAATGCAAGGACGCGTCCGAGGGCGTCGTTAAAATTCATTGCGAGTTTTGCGAACAGTGTGGAGGGTTGTAAGTTGAAGTCTATAAAGCGCAAGTTCTAAATGATCCATCGGGGCCCGCACGATATGACTAGAGACTGGAGTGCGACGTACGACTAGATGCGAAGCGAGATGGATACAAAAAAAAATTCCAATGCAGAAAGAGGTAACAAGCGGTGAGCGCTATTGCGCAGCAATTTGGTGGATCAAAGGATACACGGGTCAAAGAGCTCTGAAGACTGAAGGTATTCTGAGGCTCAGGGTTAAACAGGCGTTCACGGTACAAGGACAGCAAGCAAGTGGAGACGCACCCAATGTTTGAGGCCCGCAGCGATGTACATTCTAAAATTTTTCAAGTGTGCTCCCTAGCAAGGCGTGACTGGGACGGTACGCCGCAATTTGCAATCCAGGTCAT
>ML180585.1:0-12024 GCA_004369135.1 Dendrothele bispora CBS 962.96 | reverse complement strand
AAAAGCCTGAGATTGATAGGTTTGAGTGGTGGTTTTACTCCGCTGATTTACGTAGCATGGTTCCGGTTCCCAAAGGTTATGAACCATATCCCATTGAGGATGATATGTAGTGAATACGAGTCAATTTTCTTGTTACTTTCTTGCTCCCAATAGACCCAGATTTGTAACGTAGCCTCATGTATATTAGTAGACTTTAGAGGCAAGCAGTATCCTATTACACGCACGTACTTGGAGTAAGAAGCCGAATAAGACTGCCAGGAAGAAGCCGATCACGGCCAAAGAAGCTCCGAGCCGTTTCAAAAAGTTGCGATTCCGTATAATTATGAAATTTGCTGTAAAAACCTTGTGAGACTATCAGCCGTTCTCACTCTGGACAGCGTGATGACTGGATTATATCTCCAATGGTAGACAGGGAAAATCAGATTCAAGGACGAGGTAGGCTCATCCGCTTCCAACACAGCCGGTGTGTTCGAGATGTAGTGTAAATGTGTTTCTATGCCATAGTAATATTCATGAGCCCTCATCTAGAAGGACTCGCCCCTACTCACTCCTTTTCTATGTATATCTCTATTTAGCTGTAGTATATCATTATCTTATCTCGACATCTGCTTTAAACGGTTTATGGTATCATTTTACGATCAAATTTTGTTTTTTTCGCTTCACGATTTTTGTTCAACACATTATTAACAGGCTGAGAAAACAGAGAGAGAGATAAGTACGGTCTCCATAAATTACTATTGGAGAGATCATCGGACAATGTATTGCCAAATAATTCTCAGCATCCTAATGGAAACCGTCTTTCTGCTATGTTGTGTGTGCAAGATAGAATTAATACTAAAAATTTTGATATCATTTTACCAGGCAATAGACCATATCTGCAGCGCGGATTTTTCTAAGCTCCAAAATGTCAAAGAATAATGGAGCTACAGACAAACGGCAATGGGCTAATGGAAAATTACCATGGTGTTTGGTCAACCATCCAGCCCACTTAAAGATTTTCGTGTGGGGCCTAGATAAATCTATATCTTTCCTCAATGAAGAACAACGGCTAAAAATCCGCGTTGCAGATATGGTCTAATGCAGACTTTCTTGCCAAAATTATTTTGTGTTACAACTTACTGATAGAAGTATCCTCCTCCTTTTTGCTGCACCCATAGCTCTTTTGTGACAACAACATTATCACATATACTAGAGTCGGGGACTGAACGCCGCCGTTGCAGTGAATAACTCAGAGAAGTTACACATTTGACAAACAGAAATAAACTATCCTTTTGTAGTGATACTCAATGAAAGCCTATCTCACTCACTCCGTGTCTCTTCTGTATTAAAATGCCACTCCTAATAACTGCTGACCCAACCCCCATTTATTTGCTCCTTACAGACTCAAACTAGTCCTGCTTCCAGTCTCCAAGGTAGTACTAGCTTGAGTTGATGCAAACCGAATTGATTGGGATAGAGTCATTGCATTAGAGGAGGAATCTTCTGGTTTGATGTTCTCTATAGCCGCTATGAGAATAATGATGATTGGATATAGAGCCTATAATATGAAGTCGAGTAAGTATACAGTGGCTCAGATCAAGGAAGTTTTGTTGATTAGTTGAATGAACAAGTCAAATGAAAGTTGAGTTTGATCTTCAACTTACTGCAAGATAAGTCATTGATGTCCCATAAATCTCAAATGGAATGCTCAGTGATAAAATTCCCAAGGCAATGTAGGTAGCCTGAAAATAAGATTCAGTGATGTTAGTGTGAAATGTTTCCCAGTGCAATGACTTGGAAATGATCACACTATTGTAGTATGTACAAGCGGTGAGTATGAACTTGAACACTCACCCATAATCCAGAATAAAATAATCCTGACTCAAATAGAAGCAACAAGATTTTATACACTTTGCTTGCAGAACCAGAACTCAAGCTCAGGTTCTTTTTGATATCCTTGAGATGGAACCTGTTGCAATTATTCAACTTGAGTATAATTTTCTCTCCCAAATTCTGATACATTCGTAGGCTCACCATGTTTTGTATCCAATAAATGCAGTGGCAATCAAGTTGGTGACAAGGAGAGGAACAGTGAGAATCAAAAGACTAGACCCAGATCCATCTTCTTTTAGGTTTTTCTTTTTCCTATGGGTGGCTAGACCAAAATCTGTTAATGTGCCAGCTTTTGAAATCATCATATCAGGAAGGAGTCAAATAAAACAATGATAACCATTAGTAAGACTTGAGCAGCTGAAAAAGAAGACATCCTTACCACATGAAGCAACTATGCAGAAGAACAAAACAGATTTGACCCCTCGACTGTGTGGGAACAGAATCCATGCTCTCCATACCACAATAGCATCACTAATTATATACTAGGAAAGAAGTCAACAGTCTCTCAGATGAAGTAGACAAGGCAGTGAAAACCCTCAGTACTTACATTCACTCTATCAAAAAAGTTCAAGACAATACTCAAATTTGTCAGGAGTGGAACAATTTTAAACGTCTCTGCTGAGTTAAATCCAAGGGATGGAATAGTGTCTATGATAATTGTCATGGTGAGGGCTAAAGACACAGTTGAGGTGAATAGCATTAAGATGGCGAGTAATGTGAGGCTGATTCTTCCTTTGGAATGGGAGATTCCCTTGATACTATGCGCAATTGTTGAAATCCACAAAGTTAGTTTGGAAGTACTTACGAAAGGATGGAATACTTACTAGAATAGATAGATGGCTGTTATGGAAAGAGTGACATAGATGCCATAGAGGAGGAATGGCACTGCAATTTGAGCGAGTAAGACTTGGACAAGTAAGAGGTCAGCGTTGGAAAGTGGGAGTGAGTGATGTGTTTGTGTGGAAGACATGGCCCCAGCTTCAAGTGGGAGTCAGAGAGCGAGGGTTTTTATATGTTATAATTAGCCGGGTGATGGCTCCATACAGTGGTCGCAAAGATTGATGTCGTCCTATAGGACCCGATCTAATTCATGAAAAAAATTCACATAGGTTCTCAGCATATGGTGAGTGATGTCTAACAGTCAATTTCACATGACTGCCCCGTTGGCCGAACAAACTTGAAGGCTGGTCTTATCTTCACTGGTACTAGTGGTACACTTTTTTCAAGATCAAGCTGTCAAATTCTCGAAGCTCGTTACAAGTGTTAGACTATGTACACAAATCGGTGGTCATCATGGCAATGTTGTGGCTCAAAGCCCATGCGACTTCAGCACATCCTCCGATGATACTCGACATGTTAACCTCCGTGAGAACAGTGTGCAGAGACGACAAATCACTTCTCCCTCTTATGGAGTGATATATGATCAATGGAGTATGGAGCTCTCGAGGCTCTCAGACTGATTTGAAGGAGTACATCTGAGATCATGATCATCAATCAAAAGGAAGTGAGCCATTTCTTCGCATGGCAAGCGTTTCATTACCAAAATGGCACTGACACTTAATTTTAAGCAAGTGGAACAGAAATACACCTAACCATTGAAAAAGAAAAAACTGACGCGTCCGATTTCTTCAACGTCGAGCGCACATATATATATCTATACATATTTTTTACTATCCCTCAGGAGTAATCATATTGTTAGATAGCCCAAATAGATGAAAAAAAGTGTGGCCAACGCGCGACGCAATTAACGAGGCCAGTTATAGGGGCAATTGTGAGCCGGGAAAGTCGATGCCTTCCGGTCCAAACATGACCACATCGGGACCAGTGGCCGAGGCGAAAAGTTGGACGTCGTTCAAGTTCCTCCTTGCAGTCGGCCTCGCAATCACTGATGGAACGCTGTCAGAGATACATAGTAACTTTCTATCAGCTGAACAGCTTCAAAGAGTCATGGACATGTAAACACCCTTTGTGGTGACGACACATTCAGTACAGTTACCACTGTACCAATTAAAGATATGGGCCATCGCTGCGCGTGGCAGAAACGAGGCCGTAAACCGTTGGGACTCAGATAGATGTCGAAATCCCTGAAATGGTTTACATAGTACTTATGCTAAACGGCGTTCACTCGCGTTGTTACTTGTATCGGGAAATACCGAATATGATAAGATAAGGAAGCTGCGTGATTTTCCATATGGAGAATACATCTAAAATGACACAGCCACCTGCGCGAGTCGAGTTTAGTCCTCCTAAAGTCGGCCTCGTGCATCAGTAAATCGGTGAGATATCGACAATGCCTTACCATCTAGCATAATTGATTATCATAGGGTATAAGTACTACAATATAGGTACAAGAAATGTAGCAAATTGTAACAAATTGTATGGTATTATCCAGTTGCCCCTAGAAGTACAATGGCCATATCATATTACAGGGTTTTGCATTCCGTACTGGAATGCATTATTCTGAGATTTTTCGGCTAATTCGTTCCCAGGCCACTAAGTGTGTAATTTCAGCGCGGAATCGCCCTAAAAAGGACTCACTGGTGGCCTGGGAGTGAATTAGCCGAAAAATCACAAATGATGCATTCCAGTACGGAATGCAAAACCCTGTATATTAATGTGTCCGTCTGATGGGATCATAGAACGGGTCATAATGGTGATAGCAGATGGCAGTTAGAAATAGGAATGGTTTTGAAAGATAAAACAAGAAAATTCTGGCACCCACCTACGAGAATGAACAAGGATGTTTTGACCTAGCTCATGATTGCAATGCTTAGTTTACACTTTGGATTTGTTACCAAAATGATGACTCAAATCAGAGAAAAATACGATGCGGAAAAACCAATTTCATTCAACGGAAGTAGAGGAGTACATATGTATGTACAGATATAATGAATTATGAAAATCACCAGCTGCAGCTGGGGAAGGACTCGGAGGAGGAGCCTCAGATAGTTGAGACTGCTTCTTAGAAGCAGCAGTCTTACGATCGGGGGCCTTGGCAGCACGCTGGACTGCGAGAATGTTCTTGAAATCCTGGGGGGGCTTGGAGGAGGTCGAGGCATTAGCATTGGAGTCAGGGAAGATTTTCTTGTGATAATCCGTTAGTTAGCGAGGCTCAAAAAATAAACGAAAGAAACACACCGATTCCACCAATCTAAAACCTCGGTCGGAACCCCATGACTTGGCATCTGACAATGAAAACGAAGTTAGAAAGGAAATGTAAACCAGAAGCATAACAAAAAATAAAGTTTCAGACAACACCTCAAATCCCTTGAAGTTTCGGTCGCGCCTGAAACCCATCAATAACACATCAAGCATCAAGACTCAACTACTTACATCCATACGCTCTTGAAACAGCTACCTTGCATATGCCGCGTCCCAGGGTTCGGTTTCTAAAGTGAGTCCGTAAGTATTCTCAAGTAGGAGTTACTAGACGCTGCCCACCTTTTTCTCTGGTCTTGGACTGACCGTTAGCTTCTTCAAGCTCTCGGTTGAGATGCTCAATCATACACTTTATCCTGATGGTGTCAATCTCCGGTGTGTTTTCTCGAGCGGGACTGTAGCTGGACGGTATGCTGGACGGCGGCAAGGAGCTGTTGCGACGACGCATTGTTGGTTGTCGAGTCGCAAGATCTGGAATGACCAGGTGAACTGTGATCCCGGCCTCGACTACTGCGACGGCACTGGTGGGTGAATTAGTCTCTACCATGGTGGCACTCACCAGACATCTCTGGTTCTTTGAAGGTATGTGATGTTTCGTATGGAATGCGGGAGTATCACGCTCAACGGAACGACTAGCCGAGCGTTGATGTCAGCAGGGACCTCAGACACCATAGTTTTTCTGCCAAATAAATGAAAATAGTTGCGACAGTACTTAGTCTACCTATGCCTGTGCAACCCAAAGATTGTAGAATTTTGTAAAGGGCGGAAAACGAGAAAGCTAAGTCAAGACAAAATTCATGTCATAGGCAGGGAACTGCGTAGAATCATACTGTTAGATATTTATGTAAGTGGATAACGCCCGAACTGATTAATTAGTGACTTGTGTTTTTTCGTGGTCTGCTGCAGTCTGGAGGACGGACTACCTTTTTTCTGGTATCCTAGCTTCACAATTTTGATTTTGTAGCAAGTAGCAGTGTCTGTTAATGAAGTATTAGGTACCTATACTTCAATAAACCAATAAATTATTCATTGTCAATCTCTGACTGAAGTCTGATTAAGTCACCTACTTATTTCAACATCGGCCGAACCACCATTTTCAACCTTGATTTTCTTTTTTCTATTCAGGTAGGTATTAATTCACCAGTTCTACCAGTAAATCCAACTTTAATTTCATGGTAGAGCATGGGTAAGTTGGTTTTTGAGGTAGAAGAGTGCCAAGGGTGTATTTGATGTGTCTAACGTATGGCGGGCAGCACTGGCAGCCGACTGTATTTCTTGCTTCTGGATTTGTTTTCTGTTGAAATTATAGTGTAACTATTGAGGCGTACGCACAGAAAATAACATAGGGGCAGTATAGTCATGTGACCCATAAGCTTGACTTCAACGAGTGTCGGATTGACACAAAAACACGAAAATCCAACAAGGATATCTACTAGAGAGTACGGTACAAAAATTGAAGTATTATATGAATCCAGTTAATGTTGGATTTTATTTCGTTTGCATTATTACTATACAAGATGGACACGTACAGTAGCATTAGATAGTTATTAGTATCACAATACTTTAGATTTGTTTCCACGCGCAACCCCTATGCGCGTACATATACTTGCGTCGTTACTTGTGTCACCTCAGTCGCTTCTCTTCTTGCGCTGAGGTGAGTATCCTTTTATTACCATGTTACCTTACAGATATACTGACAGTATAATAGCTTAACGTCTATTTTACCCTAGATATATAATACATCTCATTTAGTCTCTTTTCTTCTTGCGCTGAGCTTAACGTCTATTTTACTCTAGACTTCCGCCAGCGCCGTATTATTATATTCTACAGTTAATAGAGACAAAAGCTAAATGATAGGTCAAACAAAGAGCGACTCTGAGTGTCAGGAAGAGATCTCTCTATACTACTGTCTATAGACTCAGGTCAGCACTGGATAGGAAAAAATAAGAGAGAACAAAGAAAATGGGGTACAAAAGAGAGATATTAGACTTGAAGGTGGATGATAGGAATGAAGAGAGGTGGATACAGAGTGAGTGTTCTTTTCACCAGGAGTGAAAAGATGTAGAGGAGAAATAGGGGCAAATAGTATGACCATGCATCCATTACCACATGTTGTTCATTGATGCTAAAACTACAAATTACAAGAAATTTTCCCTGATACTTGGTATATAGATTGGCATGCATGATGTATACTTATCTGTAGTATGTATGATTGATAAAATTCGGACATCCCTCTATATTAGAAGACAGAAATTGAAATGAATTCAAAGTAGAAAACAATAGTAAAATTCCAAAGGAAATAACTGCTGGTGTCTTCAGTGGTAAGGTATTAGACTTAAAACATAGCGGGTTTTCTATACTAGGCAGCCCCAAGCAACAGAGTCATGTATTCCCTATTTTGAAAGCTCCAGTCAAGTATCTACTATCAGAACATATAACACCACCAGTCAACATTTGGAATGAATGGCTCTGATTATACATGTGAATCTTTTTATATATCTTGGCTTGGACTTTAACATATGATAAGTTTCAGAGTCTTACTCACCTTGAGCCTGAATATTAAAATGGGAGTTGCTCAAAAATTCTGTCAGTCCTGATACACCCAAGCCTGAGCAGTGTGCAAACTTATATATTTTACAGGCAATAAATTAATAACAGCCTGAGGAGCATACCTGAGGGTTGACCTACAAATTATAAGTAGTTCAAACAGCTATAGACCCTAAAGGATTGGGAGATATGGTAGAAAAAGTGGTTTTGAATATGTGTCAAGACCTAGATTCCACGAGTCGCGAGTAAGTCGTCAATGAGAAAGGTTTGAGAATTGCGAGAATAAGTCCCTGGGTTATTAACCAGACTAGAGTAAAGAATCTACAATATACGCTACTGTTTATATACTATAAAGTAAGGAGTACGATCGATCTAATTGTCAAAGAGGTGCTTTAGCCATTGGCCACCGCACGATAGGTGATCGCGACCGCATAGGACCTGTCGCGATCACGGTAGAACGGGAACTGTAATAGTAAGTGATCGACGATCTGCGAATAGTCGCGAATAGGGGTTTGAGCGACTATTCGCAGTAAGAAACAATGAAAGATAAAGAAAAGAAAATAAGTAAAGTGCGATTTGAGGGAGTTCATGACAATATGGGGGAAGGTATGCACTTGCCAACTGAAAAGGGAACTGTTAACCCAAGAGATCAATGCAAATCCAAGTCTGTCGGTTCATAAATCCTTGATAATGGATATCCCAATTGAACTGATTAGCTTATATCTAGTCTCTCCCTCATCTGATGAGTCTTGAAATACAACGATACAGGAAAGACATTATAAATTATAATCAAGTCTTCCAAAGGTCAATAAGAATTCATCATCCCATAAATGAATTATGACTGTACCTACCTCAAGAAGATGTCATTAAATTAACCGATACAAGTCGGGCCCGGGTACACCCCACAAAGACTCGGATATATTGTAACAAGCATAATCTAACACAGCTTTTCCCTATAAGTTTGCTTGTACTTATTCCATCTATTCATCATTATTTTACCCCTGTCGTTTACTGTACTATTTCGACCAAGAGTTCATTAATTTTGAGTGTTATGCTAAATTTTTGGTCAAGGACCAGTTCAGAGACTGGCGTTATGCGTTATGAGATGTAAAATAGGCGGGCCGCAGGCCTGCCAGAGCCAAAATTACTTACTTTTAGGTATGTTACGAGATTTAAAATTAAAAAAAAGGTGTTCATACCCCTCATTATGCGTTACAAATTGAGAAATCAAGGGTGTTCAGAGGGGGGGTGTTATGCATTACAGAACACATGGTTGAAATAGTACAGCAGTTTTGATACTTACATTTTTACATTCTAATCTGTTTGTCTTATTCTCCTGCACTTCCATTGCACTCTAGAACCCATTGCACTTATTTCACATCTCCCTTTGACTTCTATAGTAAGTACTTAATTACTGACTGGGTATAGATACTACAGTATTTTGTAGAGTAGCTAGTAACAACCTTTGCTTGTTCGGAAACCCGATGAACTACTTAGCTCTGTACCACCGCTTTTGCTACAAAAAAAGTGGCTTAGCCTAAACTTAGTTTCTCCAAGTACCCTTTGAAGTGCTCTCGCTGAGTGCTTGGTTCCTGGGCTACATTTCTCATATTAATAGCCGGCCCTGAGTTACTGTCACCTACACTGGTGGCAAAAAATAACGATTCCCCCAAATAAGGAAACATATCTGAAAACATCGTTAAAAGCTACTGGCATTATTGAGACCTGGCATGCACTCATGCTAAAGATGAAGTATCAAGAGACAAAATGGACAGGGGCACAATTAAACCACCAATTTTTGTCATGCCGACCGTCGGATTCAGTATAGTATAGTCTCAAGAATACATAAGTACCATAAATTTAAATTTATTATTTGGTAGGGGGTCACCGTTTTTTGCCGCCAGTGTATGTACTTCCATGAATTTCTGGTTGTAATCTAGTTCACAGAGACCTAAATTGTAATGGCTTGAAGAGGCTGATTCAATCATAAGATCAATTTATAGTACTGCAAATCCGCCATAAACTTATACAAGATAAATATCCACATACTAGAGCGCATCTGTAGCGAGAAATTTGTCATTTTTCTAAGCTCGAATCTACTTTTTATGGAAGGTGGCATTGAAAATTCACATTGCAGATGCGCTCTACTTATACAAGATTCATATATACTAAGAATGTAAGTCAAGGGTCTGCGCTATCAACTACATTTACTATGGTGTACAGAGATATGCAAAACTTTGCAAAATGAATTATTTTGCGTTCCTCACAAGCTCAAACAGTGTAAGAGATCGACAGATGTATTCATTCAACCAAATAACCCTTAGATGCCATCTAATAGATGGTGTCACACTACTAGTTTTTACAACTTCCGCAGTGTCTATCCACGTATAAATTTATATTTATGATCTATATTGTTTTGCACTGAAGATTGGAGCCCATAGAGTACCGCGACTTATCGAACTCAACTGGTCGCGCAGGTATAGTACCCCTGGGAACACAATTTTTTGGGTATAGTTCTCCTCCCTCTCTAGAATATCTCGTTCTGAATAGATAGACTATGTCTATTAGACTACATATTACTCTAAAAAATTCGCGAGAACCGGAAATTGAGCAGAAGTATAAGATATCAAAATATCTCCGCACACCAACAGTAATTTTCAATCTCAGATCACAAGACTCACAACAAAGGTACCTGGGGTCTCATTGCCTTTCTTGATACATTCGCACTCGGCTAGATTGTTCCGTTGAGCGTGATACTCCGGCATTCCATAGTTTCGTGTTAAAGAAGTAAAATCAACAAAGTCACGCTTTTGTAGGTTGTCGGAGCTCCCAGTCCCTGATGTATCTATCCCAATTTGTCGTAGGTCTGCAATATAATTTTTATACTCCGAAATTTGAAAGGTGTGTCGACGTGGGGCCTATGTAGCTTTTTCAAACTCAGTCACAGCAACCATCACTCCATTCCAACGGTCTATGTTACCGTCTATTCCATCTCAGGATGGCCCTGGGGATCACAGATGTTCTTCACGGAGCTGCACAGAGACATTCAGCAATATTCATGGCCTGGAGTCCCATGAACAGACTTGTCCGTGTCCCCTGGAAAAACTTAGGGAAAGACAGGCTCGGAAGAGAACTTTAACACAATCCAACACCGAGTCAGGCCGGAATCCCGATGTTCTGTATAAGCTCTGAAAGCTATGTGAGACCAAAAAACCGCCGTCTATAGTGGTAACCCCTATCAATTATCCCGACGTTTATTTGGAATGCCTTGTTTAGTCAGCAAACGCAAGAGATTCAACGTTGTGTTGCGTTTGTTGACCAATCATTAACACTCCTGAGGCTAGCGCTACCGCAAGGTCGACGAACGAGAAGGCCATATATAATTTCATAGTAACGATGTTCAAAATATCAGGACATAAATGATAGAACATTTCTGGAATTGGGTTCCAACAAAATATCATACCCCACCAATATGACATGAAAGTTATAATGGGTTCCCTAATTCTTAGAACATTGCACGCATCTTCTCATGTACTGTATTTTCGGTGAGTGGATGCCAATGGCTTATAATTTGATGGCAGTATCGGAGCGCAAATATAAGGCATTAAGCGAGTATACCTTACCGCACCGGAATTTGATGGCATGGGAATATATACAAGGGTTTACCGGAGTTTCCCTGTTTTACTGATGTGGACGGACGATAACTATGTGTATTACGACTGCATGTCACTCCTTGCTGGTACCTGCAGAAAATATTACTTCTACCATGCTCGCAGTCCCGTAATACGACAAGCCCCAGATGAAATGGGGTATCGACTGACATAGTTCCTTTGATCATCGTTGTCATCCGCGATTTGTTTTTAGCAAGTTTAAGTATTTTGAGCCGTTTTTAGCCTTATGGTCATGCTTATTTATGACGATCTATCAGCGTTCCAACTATAAAAAGTCAGTTCATAGCCGCTCGTCTTGTCACTTATCTGAATCGATTGCACTAATGCGCGATGTCGCAATACTCTTCTAAAAGAGACATCAACTTCTGCTTTCCTATACCAAATGTGCTGGAGAACAATCGAATCAAGATAGTTCCCTTCGTGGTAACGAGTCTTGCTTTGATTTCTTATTCAAACTTCACTGAAACCCTTTTTCAGCCTTCGGAACACGTAGAAGAAGTATTCGAAGCCTCTCAAGACGACCGCCTCTGGTGCTATGTCCCCTGTGGACCATTCAAGACATGCACTGATTTCGGAAACTTTTGGGAGAACCGTATTTGCGCCAGAAACGCCGAAACACTGTTCGTCCTTTTTGACAAAACGACCTCTTCTGACAGTCCAAAAGAGGTTGGAAGGAAGACTTCGTCTGAATCCGGACTAGTATTAGCTGGCTTGATTGGTTACTTCGGAACTTCCGCTATAGATCTCTGTACCGAAATCGGTCTCGTCGTCATTT
>ML180584.1:0-12025 GCA_004369135.1 Dendrothele bispora CBS 962.96 | reverse complement strand
TTGAGTTTGTGGGCGCATGGTGGGGTTCGGAAGAAAAAATCTCCGACATCTCGACCCATTCCAGGGTTCTTTCTGCTTTCTGCTCTCGAAAAATCAGCAAAAATCTTGCCTGCTTTCACACCAGGCATCCTCGGGACCAACATGACGCCCATCTCTCGTGTCGTCTGCGAAAATCCTCCAAGGTTACCAGCCTCCATCAATTCAGCCCAACAAGAGCTGGAAGCTGCCTTATGAGTCTTATGACCTCGAGATTGGTTCCGTTGAGGCATTTCTACAGCATGTGAACTGCAAAAGGGTAACGAAGCCGGCGGAAAGTCTTCGTGGACGACGACAGGAACGGTCCATGTTCCCGTATCAGACCTCTCTAGACAGTGCCAGGATATCATTTCCATTACTGGAGAATCATGGACCGCCCACTTCTATCTCTTGTCAGCAGGCATTGGTGGAGTCTTGTCTTGTTGTGAGGTCTTGGGGTCTTGCTGGGGTCCAATGGGAAGTAGCGACGACAAGAGGACCAGGGTAGAGCGTGTCATAAATGCTTGCTTTTCCTTTCTTGTTGAACCTCCCTTGAGCTAAGGCCAGCCCGAGTCCGCATGAAAATAGACTTCGGATAACATACACAGGCAGAGGCATGATGACGGTAAAAGGAGACGAGACTTGAAATTTTTCGGATGTTTCACTCGTCTATATGACAGAGCCGGAAGAATATGATATTTGATTCCACTTGGAACAGAGATGCTTGATCATTTGATGTGTAAAGACCTTGCAGAAAGACTGCGCCAGGCTAATGCCACTGAAAGATACCAGGATGAGAGCTGTGGAGAATGCCATGGCTTGGAAAACGTCTTGGAGGTTGGTCTCGGATTTGAGTTTGAACAACAGGACGACTTCGGACAGTCGGAAAATATCAGACTGCCTAATCGCTCTTCGAAGCAGTCCCCGTCAAGCGATCCTATACCTCTGATGCGAGGAAATGATTGTGAGTTGCAGTCGACTATTATTGCAGATCGTCGTTGGAAGAGAAGGCCACAGAGGTGTCACATTGTTTTACTGGTGGCATGTTCACACACAAGCTCCAGCTCAACTAGGTTAAATAGTTTTGCTTGTTTTGTCACCCCAACCACTTCTAATATCCTAGAATCCGAGTACCTCTTCGAGTCTCACCATAAACCACTCAGGATATATCTATGAACTTTCTGAATTCGTCATCGAGCGCCAGGCAGCAAACCGCATTGAGGAAACGACATAGAGAGGTTTAGCATGGACGTTTTCCAGTGGTGTGTATATTCCTAAATTTTCGAAAAGTTGCTCCCCTATTTTTCTACCTACTTTGGTGTCTCAAGATCACAAGAATCCATTTACCTTCTATAGTTACTCGAAGACATCTTCAGGGCTAGCAATGGACCATCGTCAGACGGCTGCAAGGACATTAGGCTACACTCGACCTTTCTCCAACGTCACAGCTTCCCAAACAGAAAGAACGTCCAAGTGTTTATCCCAAGGGCAACACGTCGAACTCGAACGTCGTTAGACTCTCATAAAGATTTACGAGCCTTTACTTCGCGATTATCCGCGACCAATTTTTGGCGGGGTGATGCACATAAATGTCGAGTGGCGAGAGGGGGATTACGAGCAGTATGTCCCGGATTTTTTTATCTATCCATGAGTCATCGACTGATACACAAGCTAAGGTCCTCGAGTTCAGAAACGACATCTTCTCATCTAGCGCAAAGAAAACATATTGTATCTTTCAAGTCGATGGATCTCATACTTGCGAACGATATTGCCACTACTACCCATACCCCATACATCATGATCGTATTTGTTTCTGCTCAATTCAAGTTCATAGCTCCCTTGACGTTCGCTCAGACTACTTTAGCATGTCTTGTCGCCTAAGCCGTTTTGCAAGAGCTCAGGTGACCCAAGAGTTAAGGTTCATACAACTCGGAGTTGCTTCTCTTCGCTCACATCGAGCCCAAACTAGGTTTGGTGTCAGTCTTCTTTCCCAGTGTGTAGTACGTCTACACGTCTGAACGTGTGATTTTTCAACTTGAGATCGGAGGGGCCTCCGTCCCGCGACAAACGGGATCCCGTTGAAAAAATCTACTGCGGTCCGACCTTTGGCCACCAAAAAGTCACACATTCGCTTCAAGACTTGTTCGAATAGCCTCACTTCTCGTTCCCTTCGCCAAACACTGTCACGTCACTTTCTTCGAATCTGTTCTTCTGCACTTCCATCCAGCGTGTTCGGATCTCTCACCGTAATGAAATAAAATTCCAGTATCCAAAATCTTCGCCAATCTTTTCTTGCGTCTCCGAAAATTCCAACACGAGTGTCTGATAACTACATGTGATCCCCATGATTCGTACTGCACTTCGGTCGTCTTGTGTAGAGCCCAAAAGGTAATGGATAGATAATACTGGCTGCTCTCGAGGTCGGTGAAGCGAAAGTTTCGTATAACTCGTAAAGCGTTCTACCCTCTTTGCACAGCTGAGAGAGCCTTACCGCGACAGTTGTGAGGTTTCTTCGTGTCGACGACGTAGTAAGAGAGGAAAGGATCCGTGCTTGGGTCAAGATAAGAATTCCTCGATCGCCGGGACGCTGTCCTAAGAAAAGTCTTCAAGAGTCGTCGAACATGTTCCACTGGGACATAGCACACCCTTCGTTCGTGCTTGAGGCCTTGTCGTGATCAGGACTCAGAGACCCATTCGTCTAATGAGCTCGCTGGTGGAATGAGGTCTTCCGAAGGATCGATGGAAACCCAATCGATAAATAGGTTGGAAAGCCCATCGGTGAGAGAAAGGGTTTTACTCTTGGAAGATCGTCACCTCGTCTATAAAAGCTTGGGAAGGTTGGAATGGCGCAAACAAAGGAAAACCGGTGGAATGTAGACCGGTGTATCCCTGCTTCGACTATATGGAATTTCTCGGTGAATTGAGTTTCGTGTCAAAGGTCTGCATTTGTACGGCAAGCTGCCAAAAAAAAAAAAATAAATAAAAACTCAATTTTGAGTCGTCTTACATAGATTTGTAGAAAGCTTGTGAACGCACCGGGTCCTCGGTTCAAAGCACCTCTCCGTGAATATAACAATGTCAACAGATTTTCTAAAAAAGGTTTTGCCGTCTCTGACTTCCGACCAGGGTCAGGTTGTTGTGAACGAAACACACGTTCAACGCTGAGGCAATCCCTCACACTCTCTTCCTACATAGGAATTTGTGGATGAGTTGTTATGCCTAGACATCTCGTCAGTACTTATCTAACATGACCGAGAACCCAATACTCTATGTTAAAGTTGAAAAAAGTGACTCAGCTCTCACATTGGCCCCAAACCTCGTTCGATTTTGCAGTCTATACAGCCTCTCGAAATCGTAGGGGGTTTGCCTAAAGGGCGTCGATAGCTTGAGGTCAATCGTAGTCCCCTTTCAGTACGGGTCCAATGTGTCTGGCCGCGCGGGCGGCGGGGACCACCATACGGGGTTATCGTTTCGATACGCCCGAGCCAGTAAAGCGAACCGCACGAATCCGTTGAGAGTCGGAAGTAGGTGTGGAATGGACTGGCAAGGACGGCGAAAGTCAAAAACAATCCAAAGAGTGCGTTGGAAGCCTATCATTGTACAGATAGTACTTGTGGCTTGATCAAGGATTCATCACGTCCATCTTTGTGTTTGAGTCGCTAGTGGTGGCGACTCGAATTGTACGGTCGTGGAAGTAAGAGATAAACGAGATAACGAAGAACGAGGTCACTTGACTGAGGCTTTGGCTCGCCGCAAACATACACCACAAATGGTATACAAGCTGCATAAACATACCCAGGATTGCTCGATATGCCTACTTATGTGAAGTGGAGAACTGTTTTTTTTTCGCGGTGTTCTGTCAAGCGTCAATTGGAACGACCTCGTTTCCAGACCAGGCGCCGTATAAGTATGAGCGTATACGTACGCGTGAAATTTTCGGCAATAAACGGTGAGGCTTTGAAGAGAGGATGCCTCGCGTTGGACGCTCAAACGTCCACTTTGCCAAGTGGCATTGATGCGTAACAGAAACTCAGAAAAGAAAAATGCTAATTCCCGCTACCTTAAGTAGTGGGTCTTATGGTGCAGTTCCCGTTTGCACGTTTTGGCAGACAAATGCATTTTTGGTCCCGGTCCGTAAGATCGCGGCCCGGTGGTCCGCCCTTGTGTTATGATTTTCGCGACACGTGACTATGCGGTGTCCCTCTTCCGAATCCCTGTTTCGACACTCGCTGAGCCTAGTGACTAGTCGCTCATTATGATTGAGTGGCCTTGTAAACGGTTCAAAAGGCAGGAATTCCGGGAGAGCTTGGTCAAAATATCGTGCATGTGGTTGTAAAATGCTAGCGCTACCGGTGTATACTGATTTCTTTGCCTTTGAAACAGAACTGAATCAAGGGATCAGATATGTGGGTGACCGATTCGGTTAGGTGCGTCCCTTGACGGGTCAGGGATGTATTCGGGCGTTTAACGAAGGTTACGGACGCCTGTGCGCAAATTCTTGGACTGTTACGATTGACGGAGAGTCACGTTCTTCGATTTCTTTCGTCATGAACGAACTTCGTGATTGGGTGGTTTGTTGCGTTGCTAGTCCGATAAAAGAGTCTGGTCTGGTGGAAAATTTTAGGTCAATTGTTGTTTGGTTTTTGAATAGGTCTTTTGATGATTTGCTCTCGTATCGTTAAAGGACTGACCTATAGGCTATTGGACGTGCTTGAGATGATGAGATCACTCGTAATGCACGCGGAAGATTGAAAAAGGAACATCGTGACAACTTTACAGTGGGGACCCGACTGCTAGCTGCATTGGGCAACGTTGAAGTCAGTCGAACACATGACACGTTTTTGCTTGATTGAAGGGGGAAATTTTGGATACTTCCAGCTGGTGGGAAAAGTTCCAAAGGTGATTTCGCTAGAGGGTGAAAATTGATATTGAGCTCTTTGTTGACAGATCGAATGCGTTGCATTGCCTAGTGAGAATTTAAACGTATTATTGGAACTATATTTTCAGCGAAGAACGAGGGCAGGTCCTAGAGGCATTGGAGAACCCTGTGGTCAAGGCGTTAGCGGCGAAACACATCTCCTTGTTGATAAAACAATAAATGTTGTTTGCTTTGCGGTTTTTGGTGAATGATCTTTTTAGCTCATATTGAGGACTGCTGTTGCAGCTAGTAGGGGGACATCATGGTTGTTTATGTTACGTTTTTGAATGTGATGATATGCTTTTTGGCTCATACGAAGAGAGTATTGTATTAAGTTTGGGTTGGTGTGGTTGAAGCGTTGAGGTAGCGGGCGGTGCCGCGCGAGCAGGCCCTACAGTGGTTATGAGATAGATGGGTACGAGATTAAGCTCTCCGACGTATCCTAGGCTTAAGGGACCCTATGTGTGCTATGAAAAGTCGTGGCAATCTTATCGGTTCTTAAATGTACATGTCATGCCGTGGCCTAACGAGTTTCTATAGCGGTCCGTTCCATCCGGATACCTAATGGGGTTAGCATCTAGTGATACGGCACAGCCACCTTCAGCCAGCTTTAGCCTGATCTTTGACCGGTGACCCTTATGATGTAGGCAAGTAGGTCGACACTGGTCACTATCGACTGAGCAAATGCTCTTACATAGGAGCTTTGAGTATCGATAACACAAAAGACACCGGTCAAGCTTCAAGGGTCAAATGCGACTTGGACGTTGACCTTGGTCAAAATGCTTGACTGTTGACCCGATCGAATCATTGCCCGGCCAACAACTGCATTCAGTGCCACACTGATGACTGCATCTATTGCAAGCGACAGCACATATCGGACGGGATAGTTAGCTCTTTAGACCTTTCCTATATCACCGCGGCTCAAACTAGGCATACGTGTAATGTGGATTACGGAAGGACACTGAATGCGATAAACGACTCCCTCTCAGGCTCCACCTCCATCATATGTCTCTGAGCCATCGACAATACCTCTCCGTTTTTCTTCCTAGTCACAGTCTTAGTTTCATGATCAGCATTTTTGCCTTGTCAGCCGCGGGTTTTGGCAGGTTTGAGTTGGGGAGGTGCTTGTGCGATGTCGTTTAGACGTCGGGGAACGGAGGTGGAGTATGTTTCGAGCTCGGTGGCTTTGGGTTTACCAGATAGTGTTGTACTACTGTGCTTCAAGTTGTCGTTCGCGGGACGTTCAAGATTGTGATTAGGGTCACTTAATTCGTCGTCGTTGTCTTCGTCGTCATCATCATCTTTTCTTAACACTCTCGTGGTTTGTTACGTCTTTCTTCTCCACGTTTCTTGAGACGGCCGAGGATGACTGGATTGCTGAGCGAACGAGCGGGCGCATAGAAGCTTCAACACGTCTGTGACGAATAATGATGGATACCAGAGTCAGAACGAATAAAATAAAACAAAATCGGAACCGTCAGGAGGTCGTACAAAGGTTTAGAATAGAACATAGGACACACTTAATGCTGCAAAGACTCCAGGCAATATCCCTTTCACCGTGACAACCCCTTCATTCTTTTTCGACTTTGACTTGTCATCTTTTCCATCAAGCTTTCTTCTCCTCCCTCCCTGGCCATTTGTTGGAAAAACATCGTTTAAATCTTGGTTCCTTCTTTTCCTCTCTTCCCTAGTCTTCACAGCGTCCAATACACGAGAAAGGCTTTTCGGTAAAGCTCCGTTCGAAATGTCTCTTCGTTTTTTGATGGTGGGCGGAGGTAAGTCTGTCCCTCTAAGGAGTGTACGACAGTACCGGTACCGACAGGCACGTGTTGAGAAAGGAAAGGAGTTGTTTTTTCGAAGTTGCCCTCTAACAGAACATTTGGCGCGTCTGTGCGGCATCCCTCTGAAATAACATCGGATAGATGTGTTCGGAGGTAGAGTTGAAGGAAACCAGGGCAATGGCGGTTTCCCTAGCAGACGTGAATATAGCGTAGTATCAGGTTCTGCAGGATACAATTCGACGCAATTAGTACAGGAGGAAAAAAATCGGAATGAATATATAAAAGACACATCCACACCGTTATATCCTGAAGAGTCTCGTGTAATAGCTAAACATCGTTTCCCGACAGGAACTGGCGCGACTGCTATCCAAGCGGTCTCCAAATCATCTGGAAGACCATCTGAGCATGAACCATCAGCAGACATCGCAAAAGGATCATTTTCATTCATCTCCAAAAGTTCCGCATACATTCACTTGTCCGCCCATTCGTCTGGCTTGTCTATTCTATCTCTTACGCGCCTTTTCTTTCCGGATTCCTTCTTTTTCTTGGGCTACTGCTGCGGAAAACCTGGAGGTACAGACGCAAATGCATCAGTAGTGCACTTTTGTTGATCGAGTAAAGATGCCAGTCCTCCATGAATGACTTTCAATGCGATGCGACGAGTTGGGCCTTCGTTATCTTCTTCACCCGACTTTGCTCTCGCTTATCCTTGTGGATCTTCAATGATCAGCGTTCTATTCTCATGTGGTACGTAAACCTGCGTACATAAATTTTATACTCATTGGCATACTACATAGTACTTCAAGTTACCCTTCCACCGGGGCTCAGAGTTTCTAGAGGAATGCCAGGGTCCTCATCACAAGTTTCACAACTTCCTGATCTTGCCAATGATTGACTCGAGTCTTATACGTGAATTCGTAGTGTGTAAACTCGATCACAAGACTTGCTCTGGCTCATCATGATTCATCGACGTCCATCATTATGATGTGTCGCAGCTTGACTTGATTCTCGACCACAATCAATAAATGATCTCCAGCACGCGTCCTTCTGGTCAAAGCAATCAAATTAAATCGACCATACGATGACCAAAGCCGCGTAGCTGTTCGTTCTCTCATCTCACCCTCTAACTTTCCCCTTCTCGCAAACTTATGCGATGCGACGCGAAGACCAAACTCGGTACTACTGAAAAAATTTCTGTCCTACGACAGCAGCCCAGATTCCTGGTGTACACCACGTAATGCACCCGGAATCGGGTGTTTACTCGAGGTTTTCAAGAAATGGTATCCTTCGGATTCATTCAGTCGAAACGGTATGTGAGTTGCAGTGTAAGGAAGAGGGATCTTCAAATGGACTCGGAGATAGGATACAGCTTTTCTCTAGGACATAGAAATGGCAAAGTGGAATAGGCCTGATGACTCTCCATCGATATCTAATCGCTATGTTGACTTTCAAGTCGAACGGAATACGTCTGTGAGTCTGTGACTGCTCTCTGATTATTTTCAAGTGCCACTGACTAAATGATATGGCAGTGCTCTGTATGAAGACTCTCGCCTGCTCATTCAACTTCATTGTCTCCCGGCTTGGATAGGCATTTGAGAACCGAAGCTCAACGGACCTTCCAACAACCGGCCAGCCCCGCCATTCGCCTGACACTAGGGCATAGTACCTCAGTTCTTCATAATGTCATGATGCTGTTTTATACAGCTGGTGTTCCGTAATTCCAACCTCTCGCACTTACGCCACTTACGACCGTACGGGCACTTTAATGAAACGTGCCACTTTACATGAATGGATGATTCGCACGCCGAGGAACATGTATATCCACCGACACGATCTTTTATGAATGAAGGAACATCGATTTACAGTTAACCTTAAATGATCGGGGGACTGGAATCTGGAAAGGTCGACAAAGTTTTTTGGAATTCCAGATGCATGCTGAAGAAAGTGGGGAAGAAGTGATTTTCCCTCGATGGCTGAAACTTTTCGCAACGTTGCGCTGGGTTCCATTTTTGTTTTATCTGAACTTGGTAAGACAATGGCTCCAGTTACAACAATGAGAAGAATATGTAGCTACGCCGATAACGATTGGTACAACAAGTATGTAAATGTATGTAAATGTATGTAAATGCTAAGATGAAATGAGAACGATGGTAAAGCTATAGAACTGGTATGATCGCAAGAAGGAGTAGCAGAACGTGTGACTATGCAGACAATGTAGGTGTAGTAGGTATGTAGATGCTAACATGAGCTGGAAAATAGAACAGGCGCTGATATAAAGAAGAATATGAATGCGAAATAGTCCATAAAAAAAACGACGTAGAAAGCAAGCTAGACTCGGACGCTTGTGGTGTGAGAGGTATTTTTGGGGTGGCAGTTAATCAGGTCAGAGCCAAAAAAGGGCCACTGTAGTCGAACCATGGCAAACATGCACCTGGAGCTTTTTATTCATGCATTCCTATTCATGAACCACTGTGCACAGACTCTCGGGACACGGTGTACCAACTCCATGAAGGCCTATCGAGATCGGGAGCACGACCAAGTTTATAAAAGTTCAGGTTTGAAGCGTGAAGGAACTCACAAGGACGACTAGCTGGAGCCTAGCGTAGCGCTGTCGTTCAACCACGTTCACCTCCCTATGAATGTCTCGGGCCTCTATGTTGATGAACGCCATCTGGTTGAATGAGAGACATTAAGAAAGGCTCCCAAGGGGCGGTTCAAAGACAAGACACTCACCTCGACGTCTTCGTGATCATCCCTGGCTGGGACCCGAACTGCCCGTTGGTTTCTGCGTAGTTGATTCCTAATGGGGGGCATGTCTGAAGATGATTGAAGAAACGTAAGCGTCAACGAACTTGGGCACTGTTTTAGAGTTTCGGGCTAAGCCAGCCTGTTCCAACCTTCCACGGTCATGGATAACACTGTAAAACCTAGTCGTGTCGCCTTCCATTTCCTACCACCAACTCCGAGCTACCACCCTTGTACATTTTTAACAAACTATCCACCGCCAGGAAGACTCGAACTATACTTTTGAAAAAGAGGAACGCACAACCTAGTTATTGACTTCTAGTAAAACGCGTTTCGACGAACATTAAAATCGGGATCCTGTAAGAGGTGAAGAAAGTAAAAGCTTATGTACCTTTCTTGTTGCCACCACTCATCCACTACCAGACCAAACCACTCCGTGTTTCGGGTCACCCCCAACCTCAACCCACCACTCCGAACTTTTCAAGCAAAGTTTTCCATTATTGAAGATATAGAAATGCATTTCGGGCCGTTCAAATGTGTGTTTTCATCCAGTTTTATGGGATTGCAACCCGACTTATCGATAATTGGTATCCAAATATCATCGAATTCAGTCCGACCTCCCGCTGTGTCTGAATTGAGCACTGGCCACATGTTCACACGAACGAAGAAGACAACGGAGACATTGGAAAATTTGCTTTCTGCTGACACTCAATCACGACCCGTCAACATCCAGCAGCTCAAATTTCGTTGCCTGCGATGGTAGGTCAATTGTCAGACTGTTTGCATCGAAATAGCTCAAATAACAACTTACTGTTGCAGTCCTACTAAGCTCGTGTTCTTTGAAGCTCGCTTTGTTGGTATTCATCTTGCGTGCTTGACACATTCCAAAGTTTTTGCGGTGTCGTTTTCCCGGGTAGTTTGAAAGGGACGTCAGTAGAATCCGATATTCAGAAGGAAATACATGGTCTCAGGTGCGTTCACCGTTCTGCTTGCCCCTCTCCTGAAACTCAACACGTATACTAAAACCATTTTCAACATTGCTCCCGAATCAGATCAAAGCGGTGCACGAAGCTACCATTCTTGTTGGGTTTTACCAAAGAAGACAAGCAATATCGGCAGCAGGCCTCGTTCCCCTTGCTTTCCGCCGAGTCCAAGTAGAAAAGACGGACGAAAAGGATGACAGTACCGACTTTCCCAACCTGGCACTGTATAACACCAAAGATTGAAGACGAGGTTGCTGATGACGAGAACAATTGCATCTGATTCTCTCAGCCAGAAACACAAAAAGACAAGAGCGAACGGCGGACGATCTCAAAACACGGCAGGGTAATAAAGTTCCTGTCCACCTCGAATGTTTGATTGAAGGATTGACGTCCTCGTATAATCCGGCAGCCGAATGCTATTGTCAGGCAGATGCTTCCATGAGAACCTTTGTTTACAAGCGGAGATAGTTTCTGTTCAGGCTCGGACAAAATTTGGTCTCGAAATCCCAAAATGACAGCTGGACGCCGACGACCTCACTGCCGAAGGCGAGAGGTTCAGACAAGAAGTGCCGGGGTAGTAGTCGAACCCTCGTACAGCCAGCAATCAAGGCTGCAGACCTACCTACCAACTGGGTTATCAAGCCCCCACGATAAGCCTGTAACTGGATTTGGAAAAAAATTGAATTTGTGGGCGCATGGGTAGGTTCGGAAGAAAAAATCTCCGATATCTCGACCCATTCCGTGGTTCCTTCTGCTTTCTGCTCTCGGAAATCGTCCGCTTTCACACCAATTGCATCCTCGAGACCAACATGACGCCCATCTTTCGTGTCGTCTGCGAAAATCCTCCGAGGTCACCAGCCGTGCTAATCCTGGCTCTACGCAGCACCGGCCGAGTAAATCAGTTCAACCTTGAAGAGCTGGCGCTGCCTTATGACCTTATCGAGTATGAAGATTGGTTCTGTTGAGGCATCTCTACAGCACGTGAACTGCAAAAGGGTAGCGAAGCCGACGGAGTGTCTTCGTGGACGCCGGAGATTGCTCAAGACACTACATCACGCGAGCGATGCACGACAGAAACGTTTAGAACCATACGATCCATGTTCCCATATCAGACTTCTCTAGACGGTGCCAGGATATCATTTCCATAACTGGAGAATCATGGACCGCCCACTTCTAGCTTTTGTCAGCGGGAACTGGTGGGGTCTTGTCTTGGTGTGAGGTCTTGAGGTCTTGCTGGGATGGAGTAACTTGACGGGATGATTCCGGGAACTAGTAGCGACGACAAGACAAGGGTAGAAAGTATCAGAAATGCTTGCTTTGTTGGACCTCCCTTGAGCTAAGGCTGGTCTGAGTCCACATGGAAATAACTTCGGATACCATACACAGACAGAGGCATAATAATGACGGTAAAAGGAGATGAGACTTGAAATTTTCGGATGTTTCATTCACTACTTATATGACATAGCGGAGGAGAGCCGGAAGAATTTGATTCCGTTCGGAACTCCAGAGAGAGAGACGCTTGAATGTTTAACGACCTTGCAAAAAGACCTGAAAGATACCAGGATGAGAGCTGTGGAGAATAC
>ML180583.1:0-12036 GCA_004369135.1 Dendrothele bispora CBS 962.96 | reverse complement strand
ACGTTGCGTTTGCAAAGTGCCTCTAATTCTTCGCGGCAAGCTGTCTTCCACTCCTCCTGCTCAGCCTTTGGCAGGCGAGCAATATCTCGGTAATGCCACTCACGGATATTTTGTTTGGCATTGTTGACTGATTCCTCATTTACCGCTTGAGAAAGCAGGTAGTTTATAAATTTAACTCCCCCTTCCCTGCATAATTGTGTTATTTCTTCCTCACGTTCTGGTGCAGGTTGAGTGTCGCCGGTGGTGGTTGAACCTGGATTTCCAGGCACAGAACTAGGTCTGGGAACCTGTTTTGGTACTGTAGGTCGAGAGGGTCTGCCCCGTGGTTTTTTACCGGGGTCTCGCCATGTCTCGGTGTCTCCTACAGTTTTCTTCCACTCATTTGGTTTGTCTGCTTGAACCTCTGCCAGGGGCCGATCCCCATAAAGGTTACCAGGTCGTGTGGGCATTCTCCGCTGACGCCCTGAGGTCTGAGGTGCCGGAGGTTGTTCCGGTTCGGGTTCCTCTGCCGGAGGCGAAGGCGGGGGACTAGGAGCTGCTGGACTGTCGTCCTGCATATCTTCCTGTTCATCTTGGTGGGAAGGACTGCGAGGAGGATGAGAGGTAAAACCATCATCATCGTCGTCGTCAGGAATCGAGTCTGGAGGATTGTATTCGGGATCCTCATCATTGGGTGCCGATAAAGGCAGTTTACGGGACGTTCGGGGACGCTTCTCGCACTTGGGGAAGACTGTCTCCTCAAAGATAGCATGAGCCGATGTAAAAACTACATTGTTGGGTAGACGCATAAAGCGATTGCCATGTCCACCAGGAGCTACGCCCAGATACACCATGTATTCTGATTTAGGAGCAAGTTTGTTCTACTGAGAATTCAAACCACGAGTCCGGTATGCAAGCAAATAGCCACATAGCTTCGGCTTTATCCATCATAGTGCGCATGAATCGTTCCGCTCTCCCATTTTGCTGGGGCGTGTACGGTGGACTTTTAAGGATATCAATACCCTTTTCCTTCATTAGATTAACAAAGGTATCGGACATATATTCACCGCCGACATCAGACATCCATCTTTCAATTTTTGTTTTAAACTGGGTCTCGACCATAGCACTAAAATGCTTAGTCGCGGTGAGTGCAGCAGCTTTAGTGCGCAAGAAGGTTATCCACGCGTGAGTCTTGCAATCATCTAAAAAGACAACCGCATACTTATATTTGTGATAAGAGAGTACAGGGAATTCCTTCAAGTCCAAATGGATAAGCTCAAAGGGACGTGTAGCACGTCTCAGGCTCGGTGGGAATGCTCGTAATGGCAACTTCCCTTTGGCACAACCACGGCAAAGAGGAGTATTACAAAGAATTTCAATCTTTGGGAAGCCGTTGGTATGCTTAGGCGTGTTAAGAAGAACGTCGCACGAAGGGTGGCCTAATCGGCAATGCATTGTCTCGTAATCGAGATGGTAAATGCAAGTGTCAGCAATTTCTGCGACATCATGCTGATTATGTGGCAGGAAATATAAAGTTTCCGCCGGATGACGTTTGGTAAAAGATCAAAATCTTTGACCAGTTTTGCTCGTCAACTGAATATGCTGCGAATTACCGCGCACATTTAAGTTGTCACGTAAAAAGGTACCAAGTGACAGAAGTCGCTGATTAAGGTCGGGAACATAAAAGACCGGTTCGATCGTATAGATATTCGATCCTTGACTAAGACGGACAGATCCTCAGGCCGTGATATGAGTCAGGCCGTTCGCAGTTTTCACTGGTATAGGATCAATGTCTTGGAGTTCGGTAAAATCGGCTTTATCGTGACTAAAATGCGCCAAAGCGCCAGAGTCGAGTAGCCAATTTGACTTAAAGAAGTCTTCTAACATTTTCTCAAAACCCTTCCACTTGTCACACTTGGCAGCAGAACGATGCGCACATATATTCGAAGTGGGTAAAAGTACAGTAGGGGCAGCAAAGTAATTACTCGTAATACACCATTCACCTGCAGCGGAAAGACACGCATTAGTGCTACTGTTTAAGGGTAGAGAAAAAGAAGAGACGAACCCATCATCTTTGTCAGAGGAGCCCATAGAGACTTCATCGTAGTCGACACCCTTGGTCAATCGATCCAGAAGGGATCGAGATGGTCCAGCACCTTCCGGCGCGGCATCTCCCAAAGAGTCGGACATGACTACGTCCTCGAGGGCACGAACTCGTTCACAGGTCGGCTCCAAGCCAATGTCCCGGACAAGATTGATAGACCTCTTGGTAGAGGTGAAAAAGGCGTCGAAGGGCTTGGGAGCCGGAGAGAAGAAAGGATGGCGCACATCAAGTGCAGCCGGGTCCATGACGATAGTAGGGGACATGGTGTGAGAACACTCACCCCCATCGTCGGCCGAGTTGGCCTTCTCCTTACCCTTGCCTGAGCGTTTGCCGCACTGACGCTTCTTCTTCCCATCTCCATCCTGCTTAGTCTGCTGCTCAGCGCCGGTGTTTTGGCGCTTCTGCTGCAACTTGAAGTCAGGATCGCCATCCTTGCGCTTCACAGCCGAAAGTTTGTTGGCACTCTTGCCGGAATTTCCGTCGGAGCGCTTGTTCCGGCCTTCCCAGGCATGAACAGCGGCTTCACGGATTCGGCCAGGGGTTAGAGACGCGATGTCATCCATACCAGTCTGAGCGACTGATTGGATAACATAAGAGTACCGTTCAGGGAGCTTACTAATGATCAGCATCACCTGAATAAAAGGGGGGATGGCAACACTTGGACTGTTGGTTGCATCTGTAGTAGCTGGGCTATAGGCTGCGATACGAGTGAAAAACATAATGATGTTGTCGATGGCAGGAGCGGGGTGTTTGTCGTTAGGAATGTGATAATCGATGGACCTTTTGAATTCAGTGAAGACCGCAGTGACACCAGGTTTACCGTACGTCTCCTTGAGAGTATCCCACATCTTGAGTGCGGAATCCTTCCCAGCGATCAGAGATTTGACCGAAGGAGCAACGTGAAGGCGGATGTTGCCCATCGCTTTAAGGTTGTCGGACTTCCAGGTGTCTTCACCGTCCGCTCCAGGAGCAGGGCAGGTTGTGGTCATAACATACCATTGTCCTGCAGACATGAGGAACGCCTCGATGGCGTCGGACCAGTCATTCCAGTTGGCACCGTTAAAAACAGGGACGAGGTTGACAAGAGCAGAGGACATTTTTAATCATAAAACGTAAAAGATCTGGGGAGTAAAACCATCAGTGTTAGTCCTACACTGTTAAGAGAATAATAAAAGGCAGCCGCAAGGGCGCTACTCAACGGTGACATTGACCCAATTCCTGGATATGTGACACAAAGTCGGCATAAATCCAGCACTGTCAACGTTCGCGCTGTACACAAAGTACTGCAGCAAATGGACGGTCAATAACTAGGTATGCGATCCAATATGCAGTGGATAAAACGCGCAACATGGGTCAAGCATCCAGGTACATAGAGATCAAGGGCTCGGGGCCCATAACCTGTCGAGGCGCATTCTGCTAGACAGAGAGTATGACCTGAGACATACCTGGGGACAAAAGCTAGACTTGTTAGTAGTAAACTTAAGAGGGCTTAGTCGACTGTTTCAGAGAAACGAACTGAGTATTAAGGTAGGTAACTACTGTCCTTATATACTACAAAAGAGTGTGCACAGACCATTTGTATCATGTGCTCATAGCCATAGATCATATACTACATATATAGGAAAAAGCTGTGCATAATGTAAAGTAGATAAAAGAAAGGAATAGAACAAAGTTCAACACTTTCTGGAGCCCGATATGTATGGGTCGATTGTGCAATTTGTAGGCAACTCCTATAGATGGTTAACCACCTACAAGTGTCGAAGGAGTCAGGATGTCTTTGAAAGTGGGAGATTGGACCGTTAACGTTGACGATGCTAGCATTCACGCTATCAAGCACTCGTCGTGTGGAATCTTCTTTTACGATCATTCTCGCTGCAGCCTGCTGTGCAAAATGTTATCCCATTCAAACATCAGCGAGTGGGCTCGAAAGGATGGGTCTACCTCCACATGACAACATTTCATCTGACGTCTCCATAGACATCACCCATCACTCCCTTCGTGCGGGGGTGCAACACGTCATGCAAAGCTAGGACACTCAATCCAACAAATACAAGCTCTCGGCTGGTGGTCATTGGATGCATTTCAAATCCACATACCCGAGCACTTGTTACCTTGTTCCCACATAAACACTCCCCTTCACCTTAACTGGCTCGCCTCTCTCCATCAAAAAACTTTCTATCTTCCATAGGCTTCTTAGCATACCGAGTCGAGCCATTCCCTACTTGGAGGCACCGCTGCGATTCAGGATGCCTCTACCTTTCAATATCATTCAGGAGGCATCGCTGCGATTCAGGGTGCCTCCGTGTTCACCTATCTCTTCTCTGGGACATTATTCAACGAACCAATAGACGATTAGTTGATTTTTAAAGGTGTCTTTATAACAAACTAATCGTCTCGGTAAGTGAGTTGCTGCAGCTGCAGGGGCAGCTACTGCTGCTATTTCCAACTCTCATGGTAGACGACCATTTCTTTCTGGAGTGTTCACAGGGCAGATGTGGTTGGATGATATGTTAAAGGGTGTGTAATTTTACTTTTGTTATCTTGCGATATGAAGTCACCTTGTTGTACTTCTATGCTAGGCCGTAATGAAAGGTTCCGAAGAATGTTTGGTATGCAGAAGCATGTATTCCGAGCATTAGTTCAAGAACTACGGAATACATGTGGATTGGAGGATAGCCGCTTTGTTTCTGCACAAGAAAAAGTAGCCATATTTTTGCGAACAATGGTATCTGCATGCTCCAACCGAGACTTACAGGAACGCTTCCAGCGAGGTGGAGATACCATTTCACGGTGAGTAGGACTTGCTATTTTTATTTTGTTGTTCTAATATGCAATCAGTTACTTCAACCAGATTTTGAACATGCTCTGTGGTCCTTTCTACCGCAAGTATGTCAAGCTGCCCTCTGGTGATACTCCTATTGAGGTATCAGATAATCCAAAGTATTTTCCATACTTCAAGGATTGCATTGGTGCTATTGATGGAAGTCACTTCCATGCCCGTGTCAGTGCAGATGCTGTTCCTCGATTTCGTAATCGCAAGGGCTTCATTTCACAGAATGTCCTCGCAGGATGTACTTTTGACATGCAGTTCTGTTATATTTTGAGTGGATGGGAAGGAAGTGCTGCAGATGGGCGTGTATTTGAGGATGCTCGAAGAACTGATTTCTTGATTCCAGATGGAAAGATATACCTTGCTGATGCAGGTTTTCCTTCTTGTGATGTTTTGCTTGTACCTTATCGTGGTGTGAGATATCACTTGAAGGAATGGGAGCGAGTATCACTTAGGTGTGTTGAAAACCTCCAGATAGTATTGAGAATCATTCAATATTGACCAGTTGAACAGGCCTCGCAACCCTAAAGAATTGTTCAACTTACGACATGCCCAATTGCGGAATGTCATTGAGCGTATATTTGGTGTTGACAAGAGGCGTTTCAAGATTCTCAATATTGCACCAGAATATCCATTCAAAACACAGGTGAAAATTCCACCTGCAGCAAGCAGAGGAAAGAAATAAAATGACTACGTGCCTGGGCTAGGGCCTCCCACTGCTCATCATCGGCCTGGACACATTGATTCTCATCATCCCAACCCCACCCGGATTTTTCGAGCAAAGTGCTGATATTATTGAAATCGCGCTTGAGCTATCATTAAAATTTAAAAAGTAGGTCATCGAATAAACAATAGAATGATTGAAATAAATAGGTACATGATCCCAATGGTCCCGAATGCTGGTAGCACTTTTCGGAGCATCCCCACTCTCCAATTCACTTCCTGCCAATGCAGCGACAGTGGCTGTGATAGCTTTACTCTTCCAACCTCCATTATCGGTCCCATTACCCTCCTGTTTGTGCTCCAGGAACACCTCCATCAGCTTCTTGTCATTGGCATCGCTATAGATAGCCCGGGGGTGAGGGGCTTTGGGTTTCTCCACAGTTTCGGGCACAGTGGTAGCGGTGTCCGGAGTTTTGGTCTTAGATCCATCCTTGGGCTTGTTCTTGCTGCCTTTGGGTCGACCACGCTTTTTTTGGAGTGGAGCAGCATCATCGGTTGTTGATGCTTCGATGGGCTGGTTTTCCTTGTCCTCGGATTGGGTCATTTCGCAGAAAAGAAGCAGGAAGGGGATCAGCAGGGGTGTCGTTCACACGAGTCTATTTTACAGCCTATCTAATCCGAATTTTTACTGAACACACATGAACCCGATAGCAACCAACAATGATTTTAATTTCCTTGTCCTATCCGACATAATTTTTTTGGCAGGGACGGCCTTATCTTATCCCTGTTGCAGAACGGGGCCTAACAGTAGTACTTTTTTCTAAACTGAAACTGAAATACTATCTGTGACGGGGAAGCTGGCCACACTGGGTACCTGGCCACTTGTATAATATCTTTGAATTGGGTGACTCTGGGGTAAAATTTGTAGTAAATACAAACACTATAAACCATCGCGCATCCGAGCATCGAAGCTTGTGTGAGAGAGGGCAGTGGTGGGAAACCAGTCAGAGAGGGCAGTGGTGGGAAACTGGTCAGAGAGGATGCCCGGAAGCTGATGTCACGTGGTTTCTTATGTAACGTCCCCTCATGGTTTCTTAGTTCCTCCAGTTGCGCGATAAAAACTATGTCGTTCCCAACAGTTATGGGTTTATTCTGGTCTTTGACACCCCCGCTTCACTCTACAGTATTTATTTTCTCTTTACTCATTCTATTCTACAAGCTCAGGGCATTTTTTAACTGTAGATATCCCTTTTCTCGGTTGTTGGAGGGTGAGATCCATTTCCGGTATTCTGATACCAGATGTACGTGCATTGCCATGAGCTCTTGTATATAGTGCACTGCACGGGTTAGGTGGGTTGCCATGGGTGGAGGGTAATGGTACAGTGGGTATGGGTACGGGTGGAAATTTATAAACCCAAGTCAACCCGTACCCTTACAGATGTACCCGCGGTTAACCCTAAAAAAATCGAAATGCGCCAATTTTGTTCATAAACAAATTTAGGTTTTTGTGCATTAAATCTTTTGTAATAGATTGCAACATTTTCCGTTCACAGAGCCATGTGAATGAGTGGAAACTGAGTCATAATAAAGAATTCTTTGATATTTTCCTCAATAATCACCAAATAGAACTATGATTCATGTATAGATAGCTGAATATCCTTAGAAAAATAATTTTTTACAATATCAAGGAGTATTTTATGTTTATAGAGCTATGTTATCAGACAAATAAATAGCCTGCAATAAGCATAACTTTGATCATTACCATAACAAACACTAAATATAACTGAAATTAATGCATAGAAGAATGGATATCTCTCCAGAAATAACTTTGTCTACTTTCTTGGAGCATTTCTGTTTATAGAGCCAAGTAGTCAGGCTATGGGAAGTATTTTAAATTGGTAAATTAACATACAGCCATAACGTTATTTCTCAAATGTGCATACAAGCATGTACGCTATGAATCCTAATTGACTCTGGGACTGATGGGTATTTAACCCATACCCACACCCGTCAAAACTGTTGGCTACCCGTACCCACCACAAGGGTATGGTTTTTCACGGGTACGGGTACAGGTTGGCTCAAATTTACCCACGGAGTACCCATTCAGTGCACTACCAAGTTGTATAGTCAATTTTGATGTCTTTTTTAGCAATTCTCTGCACTTGTCAAGATTTTACCAAAAATTTCTGGTCCATTAATGCTCAATCACTGTGAAGAAGCACCATTACATGAGGTCCTCATGGACAAGCTGTACACTGGAGTCGGCGAAGGGTGTTGACAGGCGAGGTTCCTAGGTGTGTAATATTGACCTCAAGCTACTACAAAAAGTCAAATTCATGGTCATTTTGTTGCTGATAGTCAGTTCTTTGTAGTTCAAATCCGGTTGTGTCACAGATTTTCTAGTCTTACCCCTATTGCGCTTCCACAATCTGTGAATGACACTTCAAGACCGCTACCTGTCTCTGGGTTCACATGGAACACTCTCCCAGACACCACCGTCGTGAAAACCTCCCTTCGCTTCCCGAATTCGTCCGGATTTACGGCTACGTCAAGGGCTGGGCAGCATGAATAATTTTGCGTTTCACCTTGCGTTTCAACGTTTCAAGATTTGCGTTTTGCGTTTCACTAAATAAATTACAAAGAAATGCATCCTAAGTGCTCCCAAGCTAAATAGAACTTCAACTATGTATTCCAAAGGTAAGTTTCTCTATATTACAATAACAATAAAATGAATAAACATAACTCATTTTTGGCAGCATTATTGAAACTCTAATAAAATAAACCAAGTTATTCCTTTAAAACATTAAAACATCAGTCCTTATGATTGGAATGGAGCCTGTTTTTAAGAGTGGTAGACCTTGCATGGGCTTATAAACATGTTAAATGACCTTGAATGGGCTTATAAACACATGAAATTTTTGTCCCCGGAATTGAAATAAAATGAACAGTTATTCCGAATTCAAGAAGGTTGACATGAAAATACACATAAACTTTCCAGAATGTGGCTAGTTGACAATAGTTGAACCATTCTTCATCAAATCATCTTCTTCAGATGAGGTGATATTGAGATTAAGTTAATCATTTCCAGATATATGTCATTCTGGTAGATTACAGCTATAAATCAATACACCAGTGGATTGAATAGGCATTTCATACCTCTCAGAGTTCTAGAAATTGAAGCTCACTCATCAGAAGTTTGATTTTGCTGAAATGCAATGAAACGCAAATCTTGAAACGTGAAACGCAAAAAACTGGCTTGCGTTAGGGGTTAGGGTTAGGGTTAGAGTTAGGGTAAACGCAAGCCAGAACAAAGTAAAATACCACTGATCAGTGACTGTTAGATTCCAGTACCTACCATTTATATGTACCACTTTCATATTTAACAGAAACAAAACTCAAGAAATACTATTATATACATATGAAGTGGTCAATATTTAGTATAAGTCAACTTTCTACCTATACTAGTTTCTTTTTGGTACCATATTCTATGTTTTCTACTTTATCAATCTTTCTCTTCAATCTTGGACGAGGTCTGGGAGCCCTTTTCTCATTGCCAGGGTCAATTGTTGCTTCAATTTGAACAGTGGCTTGATAGTCTGGACCAGTCTGAGAAATCAAGTAACTTTTAATCAATCAATACTCAAATGTTCATGAAACATACCTCAAGTTCTGATTCTGTTCCATCACGAAGATTGTTGTGCTGGGACTCTGGACCATTGTAGGGAAACCAGTTATCCTCCAGAGGGGCCACATCCAATCCCCATTGACACTTTCCTGCAATTCCTGCTTCATGTGTCCGGTCAAACATTATTTCCTCCAAAATGTTGACTGCTTCATAGTCTACATCAGCTGCCCTTGGTTTTGATTTGCCATCAACAGTTTTTCCTGTAAACTCCACCAGTCTTTGCCATGCTTTTTGCAAAACATAATGCTGGTTTAATGGAGTTTTCTGGTCTGTTTGTGATTGGTTTTCAAGAAATTCATCTTGATACTGGTAAGCTACTAGCAAGGTTCGTGCATGAGCTGCTGCTACTTCTAGATGTACAGGGTTGAAATTTGGAAACTTGGTATAAATCCAATTTAGAATTCGGGCTTGATCATCAAGAGTCAATCCTCCACAGTAATAAGCTGCAGCAGGCACCTTTGCCTTACTGTCACTAACTTGAGCCTCAGGCTTTTGTTGACTATTTGACTGAAAAAGTGAGAGAACAGGGGCATCAGAAATGGGAATTTCTGCTGATTGTTGAGCCTGTGCCAGCTGTTCCAGAACCTGATAATGAGGTTTAAGTGCTCTGGCAATCTCAGCATCAAATGGATGCTGCTTCCAATCTTCAAGATAATTCTCAGCAGATTCTTTTTCATAAACTTCATGACACCTTGCAAATTTTCCCAGCTGGTACAATAGTGTTTAATATATGTATAAGTTATTTCTGAAAAAAAAAAGACTTACTACTGTTTTTCGACGTCTTTTTGCATCTTGCCATAGACCATCAACCATGCGTGAGGGGGGAATTTCTTTGAGAACTTTTCCAGCATTCTCATGTTTGATGCCCCTCCACATTTTGACAGTTCACTTTTCCTTTGATTTTGATATCAGATGAGCAGGATAAAAAAACTTGTCCTTGGGAGTCATCTTGATAAGGGCGCCTCGTCCTGGTCTGCAAAACTATTAGTTTGGAATCAATATAAAACTTCGATGTACATACACCAATCTGTTGGCCATGTTGGGCTTCTGAGTTTTCAGCAAATTTGGTAACTCTGAATCTTTGAATACAGCCAGCTCAGGGGGATTGATTTTTAGGTGGCTTGCAGATGTGAAAAATAAATGTCCATCTCCTGGATATCTCATTTCTAGGTCGAAGAGTAAGGCATGCTAGATGTGACCATTTTTTGGCATTCTTCACAACTGAACGGCTGTCTGGTCTATGCTTTCCCGATGACCCTTTCCACTCCACAACGGCACAACATTTGAATGGGTGTACTTGGTGGTGGTGAGCTTGAGATGATACTGTCATCATGTAACATCAGGGGTGAATCCTTGCCTTTGACTGTCTCTGGTTCTGAAGTGAGAACTGCATTGTATTCCAACCCAAGATGATCAATTTCCATGTCAGTTGATTCTGGTGCTGAAATAGCATCAAGAGTCTGTATTGGTGGCATTGACAGTTTCTCATCTACTTTTTTGAGATCTGTAATGATGTTTTTCGTTGACATTCAGAATGTTTGCAGATGGCTAAAAACAAATTTCTTCTTACCATTCTCCAAGTCATCTTCTACTAGTTCATATTCCCGCCCTGGTCTATCTTTCCACATGGCCACTGCTACATCTGGAAGTTCTACAAAACCAGACTTTGAGAGCCTTGAGATATCATCTGAAGTGTTGCCAGGCACAATGTCAAAATATTTCCTAGCTTCTGAAACTTGATGGTCATGAAAGACTTTTTGAGCCTTAACACCTCTTTTAAGATGATAAATCACTGCATGGGTATAATAGCCAGATGGACAGGGTGGTGAGTGACCTGCAAGTAAAGTATCCAGCTTGGCAGTCTGGCGTTGACTGTAACCATCATGTTTCATTCCATCATAATCAAAGACAACTGCCCGACCATTGATTGGAATGACTGAGCGGCATATAAAGTGTCTTCCATGACCACTGGTAAAAATCCGAGCTGTCATCTCATAGATCAATCCATGATCCTGACCCAGCTTCCTTGTTAAAGGGTATAGAGAGCGGGGAAAATCCCAAGGGGTATCTGTGTTTCCCATACCCTGATCAGCATCAACATCTTGAATTGACTCGACTGAGAGCACAACTGGAATATCAGAGATATAACTAGCAGTGGTTGATGGCCCATGACAGTAGAAATTTTCTGATCGCCAATGCCAGCAATGATTCTCAACATGTTCGCCCAATTGACGTGTTTTGATATCCACCATATTTTGAAACCAACTCTTGAAGCTTCCACCATAAGTTTGATGTGCAAGTGGCAGTAGAGAAACAATTGTCTGTTTGTGTGGCCTATCAATACGGATATGTGGGTAAGAATCCTCTCCTCCAGTGCAGGTCCAAATATTTTGGGTGCGCATCTGGAAATACTGCATACATTCAGGGATTTTTACAAAGGGGTCAGATGGGGAGGGAGAGACAAGTGCTTCGAACCAATGCTTTGAAAGAAAATAAGGACAAATTCAACTGTTAATAAAGTTCATTACTTACAAATGTAGACTGTTGGGAACTCCCTTTTACAACTTTGAGTGCAAAGAGCTTATCATGAAATAAGTTGCGTATGTTGGAAAGATGACTGTTTGCAGAGATTTGATCCCCAGCCCTAGAAATTCTATCAACTGACCACTTTTTCCGTGCATCCAGACAACAAAACAGGAAATGAATTCCAGACTCTCTATCATTCTTGCTGCTTAGTTCAGCAAATGAAGCAAATTCATCCCAATGATTGTAATG
>ML180582.1:0-12051 GCA_004369135.1 Dendrothele bispora CBS 962.96 | reverse complement strand
CACACAAAGAGAGAGAACAATGTCGTTAGCATTGACCAAGGAAGGAGGGGGAAGGGGTTGAGGAGAGAATAAACATAGGGTGGGGAGAGTAGGAGAACAAAAAAGAGAAGAGAAACTCACATATCAATCAAACCCTCCCTCTTCAACACTTCCTCTGTGTCCGTAGTTTTGTAGTTAAAAGCGACGTCTGCGCCCAAGTTTTTGACGAGCGAGACTTTTTCTTCTGTACCTGCGGACCGAGACCGGAGGATTTGGCGAGTTGGAGGACGAAGGTGCCGACGGGGCCTTGTTTATGGTGAGAGAGGGGTTAAGGGGTTTTTGTTGATAGGCAGGATGTTTAGATTTGGGTCAAACTCACCAGCAGCTCCTGAGATGAATACGGTTTCTCCCTAAGTGTTAGGAAGAAGTGAAAGTCAGTTCCGGGTAGTCTTAATAGACGTATGTGACAGAAGGGGGAAGGGAGGAAGGGGTGGAGGGGAGAGGGAGAGTTGGTACACATACTTTTTTAGCTTTGGAAAGTACTTTCCAAGCAAAGTACGCGGTTTTTCCTGGTCATCCAATCCAGTTTTTTTAGCATGTGTTTTGCGTTTGCGTGGAGGGACAAACGGTGCGGACGTGTGGATGGGCATGGATGGATATCATGATGTTTTGACTAATAGCCAGGGACTTAGACTTACCCGGCATACCGAGAGCACCGACGTATACGCATAGAGAGAGTCCCGGTTCGGGATTGATCTTGTCGAGGTACTGGAGGTGGGTTTGGATGGAACACTCGGCGTATTCTAGGCAAAAAAGTAACCCAGTCAGTCCATACGCGTCTATGGACGAGCAGCCACATAATGACCACATAGGAAGGAAAACATACCGAGAAGAGGTGTATGCACGATATCTCCCGCTTCGAACTGCTCGTTCTCCGACCTGACGATTTTTGCGACACCGAAACCGTACATCGGTTTGCCGATTGTGTATGCAGATTAAGATAGAGATGAAAAGTAGGCGAAGACAGGATATTTCAGTGACATTTTTCTCTCAAAGAGGTGGAGCGAGGAACGGTCCTTACAGAGTAAGACACGATACTGGCGTCACGCATTTTACCTCTCATGTATGGATTGGCAGAGAGGTATAAGACTTTGACGAAGACAACTCCATTGAGAGGGAGAGTCTCGATGTCAATGGTACTGCTGGTGTCATATACGGTGGTTTTTCCTGGTTTGGGATAGCCTGATAGGTGAAACAAAAGAAAAAAGGATTGAAGTTGAGACGTGGTTCTCATAGCTCCGGGGAAAAAGGAAAACAGACAAAGGAAGAAATGTATAAACGCACCAGTAGGGATCTTGTTGAAGATGGCTTTTGCGTTACGAACTGGAGTCATTATGGTTGTTGACGTTGAGGAAGGTCAATCCCATACGTGGTCCTTCCTCATTCACCAGACTCCTCACGAGCTCGTTCCTCTTCATCCGTATGAAGATGGCCATGGCCACCACCTATGACACCCCATAGCGCAAGTGCCATACCTGCAATTAACATCGCACGTAATGAGATAAATTGTGTTGGGTGGGTTTCAAAAAAGGGGAAATGAGAAGGAGAGAAGAAGGGATCCTAGACTACTCACCATTCATACGAACCATGCCTGCACGTATTTAATATTAATATTATATTTAAATTATAATACACGATGCGTCACAGCTCACGTGACACTGGTTCAAAATTACGTTGTCACTGTCAGTGACTGTGACTTTGTTATTCGTAAACACCATGGCTCCCAAACGCAAGAGTACACGCCTTACCGCTCGCAAGAGTACAGCTGCTAAAACCGCTCGCAAGAGTACAGGTGCTCCCGCTCCCCGCAGACCAATAGGCTCAGGAGGCTTTGCTCATGATGTGCCGGCCGTCCCCACTGCTACTACCACCCGAAAAAGACAGCGCGTAAGTGAGAGAGCAGATAATTCATTGACTCTTCTTAACTCGCCTTCCAGGTCTCCGACGATGAATCCAATAATGTAACCGAGGAGAGGTTAGATGAAGCCGAGGAGAGGTCAGATGAAGCCGAGGACAGGTTAGACTATCAAGAGCATTTCGCTAGAACGGCACCGGATGCCTGCGTAAGCTGTTTACTCTCTAAACTTACAACCTCATACAACCTCATGTTCATAATTGTTGCAGTGGTGCCGCGGTTGCGATGATGATACTGTTTTAGAGAAAGTTACTTGTGAAAACTGCGGTCACCTTGTTTGCTATGGTCCGCCCGACTCCGGCACTTGTATTGAGATTCGCGCTCAAGCTATCACCAATCCGTGTTGGGCATCTTTCAGGTGTCCGGCGTGCGAGTTCCAAGCTCACCGTGAGGGCAGTAAGAAGTTATTCCAATACACCGTGCGTTGCTTTGTGAACATCGTTTCTTTTCCACTTTCTCACCACTCATTGTCACAGGGGTTCTATGATGAGGAAGGAAATGGGGTTGACAAGCTCATTCTCACCATTCGCAATCGCAAATTCACCTTCTTCAAGTCTATGCGGCTCGAGGGACTGGCCGTTATACAACTGGAGCTCAACGGTCAAAACGAAGATCTCGAACTGGCCTTCCAGCTCACAACTCTGAGGGCGGCTACATACGCCTCCGGTGTTGTCTCTGTTGACGATGTTCTCAACCATTCTCTTCGCAACCCTCCATCGGTCAGCGTGACTCGATCTCACCCTCAGCCTCTTCTAAAGGCGAAAATTATATTCGATTTCAACTCGCCTGAAGGAATCAACCGTCACACAAGAAATATGAATGACCTTGTCCTTGCTCTCGATCGGTATGTGTATCCGCGAGGGTAAATGATATATTCTCATTGTTTAATAGCATGGGCATTACACAAATAGTATTTCTGGTCGTCACGCATGCGGACCCAGATTCCGGTGACCTTCACTATGCTCCAAATGGTGTCGCAGCAGAGAGCCTCCCAGTAGTGAGTATTTCCTTAGTTTCTTGCATTGTCGTAACTCATATTGCCATGTAGGTCATGGGTCATTTATTTCCTCATTCTGTACAGCAGTGGCTCGTTGAACACCGCTCATACCTCTTCTTGTTGGTATGCGGCGCAAAACCGTTGACTAAGGATGGCTATCATTTCATGACCGACTTAGCGACTCGGTAATGTTATTATCACATCCCAAGTCATTCCTGTTATCTTATGTCTGTCTTCAGATGTGTCTTCAACCACTCGTTCATGTTCCCTACTGCTCATCTCCAGCCGGCAGAAGTTGCTAATTTTATCTCTTACTTTGTGGAACGTGCCTTATATGAGAATATCCCAGTCAGTCCGGCCGTCTTGCATTGCCTAGAAGATCTTCCACGTCTTGGACTCCACACCAGAGTCCTTCAACTCAGTGCAATCTCCCCCTCTGCAGGCAAGCCAGCTTGCGAAGCATCTCGGTATCTATGGTCCCAGTCTCAGCGTAGACCCTGGGGCCTGGATGCGCCGACCTTCTGTTCCGCATGCAATTCTGTCAAATCGTTCCGGCCTGACCGTGAATCCAGTCGTGACAGAGATGTAGTTTTCCGTTGTATGGGTTTTGTTGATCCAAACAAGCCCATCCCCTGCACTAATCAGATCACGATCACTCTGAGCAGATCAGAGGCTAAATTAGCCAAAGGTCCTTCTACGCAGCGTGGAATTTGGCAACAGCATCCATTCGTCTGGGACCAGGACATTATGGCGCGATTTTGAATATGTAGATTTTTTTTTGGTAGCAATTTTTCGCAATCCTGATCTGTCTATGTAATCTGTCTACGTACATATATCGAATATTTGACATTGAACATTGAGCATTTTGTTGGAGAGAACATTCTACTGTTTGTAGATCCTTATCCTATATATACTTTCCAATTAGGTACTCAGCCAGAACCCCTATGGGAGAACCCAACCGAAGACAGAACGGAAAACCCCTTTTTGCATCTTTCCAAACCCACATCCCCAATCATCATAATAGCCTGAACGTTCCCCAATGAACCGCTAATCTCAAGAGTATGGAATGCCGGCAGCCGGACTATCTCAACGGAACAATCTAGCCGAGTGTGGATGTATCAAGAAAGGCAATGAGACCCCAGGTACCTTTGTTGTTAGTCTTGGGACAGGTTCTGAGATTGAAAATTAAATGTAGTTGATAGCGCAGACACGCCAAAAAAAACAATATCCGTTGAGCGGATCAAAGCCCAGCATGTGTTTCCACAGAAGGATCAGATTGTATTTCTTCTGTCCAGATAGTTGTTTCGATATTGGGTCTTTTTGTACTTCTTTCAGTAGCTTTGACACAAGATCTATCAATCTATCTCTCACATTTACAGATAGATACCCAGATATTTGTGAACTTTCAGGGCAAATATCCAGCCCTCAGAACTGATATATTTCAGGTCACGTATCTGAATTACAGATTGTCCATGTGTCTGGCCAACAATCTGGTCATTGATCCGCTCGATCCCCGACTCTCGAAGAGAGGAGGGCCTTGTGCCCCCAGCACCAAACAGTTCCCACGGCCTGACAGTTGCTATTTTTTCTCACGCCATCATACCGGACCGATAACGAATAAATCCGCCTCTCTCTTCCGAGGTCTTCATTTGGTTGTCTCATATTCAGTCTCGTAGTACTCGCATTTCAACTCTTACATGTAAGCAATCCTCTTGGATTCTTTGTTACCCGAGGGCGCATTGTATACTGTGATATGTACCATCTGATACTTCCGCGCTGTTTTCTATACTGAAAATCGAGCTGTCCGTACCAAGCGAATATTGTACCATACTATGTCAAGAAATTTGCGTTCAAGACCGAGAGTCGGGGACTGCGAACGCGTGCACGCGGAGCGTTACTGGATGGATATTCTGGTGTTTTTGGCGTGAGACCCTTGACTTGCATTCTTATTATGAATGGGGTATGGACTCAAGCGGCGAGGGCCCTTTTGACAGAAAAAAACTTCGGCTAGTATGTGTAGCCAAATTGATCCAGTAACGCTCCGCATGCGCGTTCGCAGTCCCCGACTCTCGGTCCTGAACGCAAATTTCTTGACATAGTATAGTACGTATACAATATTCACTTGGTACGGACGGCTCAATTTTCAGTATGAAGAACAGCGCGGAAGTATCAGATGGTACATATTAATGCGCCCTCGGGAAAAATAAAGAATCTAAGGGGGTTTGGTTACATGTAAGAGTTGAACGTTGAACTGCGAGTACTACGAGACCGAATAAGAGACAACCAAATGAAAATCTCGGAAGAGGGGGATTTATTCGGTATGATGGCGTGAGAAAGACTAGCAGCTGTCTGGCCGTGGGAACTGTTTGGTGCTAACGGGGGCACAAGGCCCTCCTCTCTTTGAGAGTTGGGGATGTTTTTCGAGAAGTAAACAAAGCTGCTGACATAGCACCATGTATTTTTGCGTTTTTGGAGTTCTTCAAGCACTGGCTGCATAAAGTATGACTGAGTGATGTGAGCGTCTTTACTGAAGTATTCGGACAGGCGAGAAAGCCCTAGAACACAGTTTGCCAGCCACAGTGTGTTGAAATAGACTTTAAAGAGGTCGAGCGCGAGTTCCAGCGCAACGAACGATATATTCCGATTTATCCTGCTACATGATGGCGGGAAGCAAGCACAATTGGATGCGGATGCATCCAAAGCAACACTACAAAAATAGGGGCTACATATCTACATTAAACAAATAAAGCGAGCTTCCGGAATTCCAACACAGTCCACAGAACTAAGTATCTAATGCAAGTATGTATGTAAAGTGTGAGCAATTGTAGATTAGTCTGGAGTATTGAGCAAGTGTAAGACGAGAACAATATGCAAAAAGCAAGTAGGATGGGATACTTAATGACGCGGCTAGTAAATCCCGCTTATGCAGACCAAAGCTATCGGAAATGGTTATATTCAGTAGTGGCTACCATAGTACCTGTGGGAATTGTTTAGGGCCAACTTCCTTCAGACAAAACTTCGTGTAAGGAGCCAGACCTAAAGGTTCGGCAATAAATACATAAACTTTCTTGTATAAGTAGCAAGGTATCTAAGCGTCGGTATAGCCCATTTCCACCATATCAACCACATATCTAAGATCTCTCACTCCATACTCTGATGACCACCTGTCGAGCCTTGATAGATGGCCATGTAAAAACAATTCTTTCAGCAAACATGAGTCCTCCAAATGACCATTTTCAAGCCTGGTCGTCGCGTCCCAAAACGCAGATCTACCTACCTCTGCTCCAACACCTTTCCAACTTGAATGTGTAGTCCACAATACCTTGAGGTAATCATTTTTCAAGGCAACAGTGTAGAAACTGATTGGATCGAAGTTATGCCAGTCTACCACGGTGAACCCAATTTGCTGAAGGCCATGGTTCAAATGAGAAAGGTTTCTGAGGCTTTCAGAAACGAAGGACATGGCTTTAAACAATCAACTATCATTCTTCAGCCCAAATCAAAGAACCTACCACATCCCACACCCGGATGAATCATCCAAATGGTCTTCAACCCCTCTACAAATCCTTCCTTTTTCGCCATTACTTCCAACCACCACCTCAAAACCGCATTTTCTTGACACCAGAACAACATGGACACAACATGGCAGCGACCTACTGCCTTCACATATCCAGCAATGATCGCACAGAAAAGATCACATGCAAAGAGGCGTATAATTTTGAACCACAGTTGTTTTGTGGATACCGTGGTAGCTCGCCGGTCAAGATAATCTGACACCCGATGTAGGACATTTTCAGCATCAAATGAGTGTAAGTCCATCTCATCTCTGGAGGTAGGCGTAGGTGCACAGCTATACTACAGGTTATTCATTTTAAAACAGGCATAAAGGTTTAGTGGTCACTCACCAGAGTAGCTCGAGTGCATCCATATCATGATCTCCCAGCACTGAAAGAAGATCTATCATACTCCACAGGCTCACCATACTATCAACAATCTTGAGTGTTCTTAAGCCTCTCTCGACTGTGATACTGACCAATTCCACCAAGGATTTCGCTAAGCAGCAGTGGTTGATACACGACCCATGCATACCACCTCCCAGTCCCTTGAAGGAAAGTCTCTTGGCCCTTGAGGAGCTCAAAACTTGTTTGAGGTTGTCGATAATGTCACCCTGGATAGTGCTGTCCAAGTCAAACGCCTGCTCTATGAGACTTTTTGCTTCGATGGAGATGGATGTAACTTTTCTCCCGATGTCCTCCCTGGCCATAAAAAATTGCGCTAGATGTCTGAGTTGGGTGATCGAGGATATCCGAACTGTTTGAAACACCAGTGGCTGGACAAGCTGACAACATCGCCGGTTAGTCTCGGCGAGAGCGCGCAGCGTTTTTCGATGGCAAAGGGAAGCAATGGCGATGATAAGCTCAGCAGGAACATCAATAAGAGCATCCATAGTCAAACATTTCTTTGGAGAGGTAGACCTTCTTATACAAGCCAATGATCTGATACGTCGGTGGAGATTGTCTAACCCTTGTGCCACTCCAGTGCCTTTTCTTTGTGCTATTCTAAAAAAAGGCACATATTGACATCCTATCTGCAAATTGAACTCTGTGCCATCTATGTATGTTTATTGGCATTATGATAACTTCTTACTATCCAGGATCTCGATCACATATAGATTAGCCATCCTCCACTCTGATTGCCTCCTTTTTACAGCGAACTCCCACCATGCAAGTTGTTTCCAGAAAAAATCCAATGCTCTAATTCAGTATCTGGTTTCATGAACGAATTTTCCGCCTGTGAGAGAACTCCCACCATGGTTGCACAAGTGATCTCCGGGGAGAATCTAATTGCTCCAATTCAGTATTTGGTTTTATGCTTAAATTGTCCATTTGTCATGAAGTCAGAATTTCATTTTACCTTCGTATTCTGTTAGAAGAAATCAATAGAGAATTACTATCTGATCCGAGCACCAATCAGCTGGTGCATACTTTTTGAAATATAAATCAAAGGAATGGGGTCTTGGACCTTTCTGATATCGAGAATTAAGTGAGATGATGAACAACTCTTATTGTGGTGGCAAAAAAATTAATCAAGTCTTCCTCCAAATATCGCAAGAAACGAAAAAGCCTTGCTCACAGTGGTCATAGAGAATCAGATCATTTAACTGTCATACATGCATGTGTCTTTACTCTACAGTACCAAAGAAAAATACCACCTCATACACAACCCTAACTTACACCGTGGTCCATCACTTCCTCGGAGGTCGCAGGAAAATAATGATTCCTACTGTCTCACTGCGTCACATCAAGCATGTGCGACAGCTTGTCCCAGTCACACAGACCCACTGAACACTCCATTTCCAAACGTCTCATTGTCTTGACCTCAAACACCTCCCAGTTCATACAGTTCCGACTCCAAACAAATGCCCAACTCTTCCGCTCCCCTTCCACCATTAATATGAGGCTTTCCAGATGTTCTGCTAAGTTGTCAGACTGGCATTTCAGATCTTCTACAGCCCACTTGACCTCCAAGGCCGGTAGCCACCATGCAACATTTCTGGGACCATTACCATCCTCCCAGAGACGTGTAACACCAAATGAGAAGCTAGTTTCAGTGACACGAGGGAGACATCTAGATAAATGAACAGTCCCCAAAGATCCATGACGGGTATGCAATGTGAGAAAATCCAAAATGGAGCTCGTGGTATGATCCAGAACAAGAGTATCGATACATAGGGGTGTCGAATTGGTAATGGGAAAATCTGTGAGAAGAGGTTGGTCTCTGGTGTCGCAAACAGCCAAGTATTGAAGCTGCACTGGAAGCGCCCCAAATAGGTGATATAATTGTGCGGGATGAAAGACGCAACGCTCTATGACAACATGGGAAGGCTTCAGTAAAAGTCCCACATGTTTCATCATGCGCCAAAGTGCATGTTCGTATCCACGTCTGACATTCTCAGCAGTCCCCAGTCCCAGAAAGTATGAAGAGACTGTGAAATGTGTGAGCTGAAAGCTGCCCTGAAAGACCTCCGTAATTCTTGCAAGAACCAAATCCCCATTAAATTGCCTGAGTAGTGTGGCGCAAAGATGCAGTTGCAATAACTCATTGCCTGCATATGAGCGACCGATGAGTTCCAAGGTCAATGAATTATCGATGTAGACTCTGGCAAAGAGCAAGCTTTGACAGTCAGCCAAACATTCCGGTCCGAGTGCCAGACAAGCCGATGGTAGAGTAGAATGAACCATGCAACCGATGATTTCCTTCTTGAGCTCGTAGGGAAGTGAGTTCCAAGTCGTCATGAATTGACTATGAAAGAATGGGAAGATTCATACTAGCAGTCAACTATATAGACTGCTTGAGTGAGAAGTGAAGGATGTTATCCCTAACAAATTAAATTTTTGATTCCGATACACATTTTCTGAGTGATAACATCTTGCAATCCCAGATTTGACCCCCAAATTTACATTGATCAATGGAATGCCACTGCCGAAAGGGAAAGTGCTAAAATGGGAGAAGATCGAAATCTCCCAAAAAATTGTCCAATCAAGTTGCTTCCCTAGTTTCCCCTACTTTCACAAGAATTATTGAAGAAAAAAATTATCGTGGAATGTGCCTGTGCCATTTTGCTTTGACTGTATCTTTCCATATCAACCGGATCATGGATTGACCTTTAGACCTGGGAGTCCTTGGGAATCTTAATATGATCTGTTTCCTTTATGATGCGCATGCTTCGGATCTTCATCAATCTGATTTTCGAAATTCAAGATCGCATATGATGATGTTTTTGATCTCATATTTACATTACAGTCCTGTTGCGCTCATATATTGGATAAAAAGATGGCAAGCCTGGGGCAACATTTTATATCGCAACATGACACGATCAATGGATGATCAACCTCAATTTGTTCACAAAAAGCAAATCGTATTAAGTATGCAAAGGCAATCATAATGGGAGACAAGTATGTACAATGAGATTTTTGATAGTCACTTTTAATTTCAAGAAGGTTTGAACAAGGTAAACAATGTCAGCAAAGAAATTCAAAATTGGTGAGACCAGACTGAACATATGACGATAGAGTGATAAAAAAGGCAGAGGGTATTGGAGCTGGGCCATGGGCAGAGAAATTTCACTTAATGGGTTGGAATAGTATGAAAGCTGAACGGTGACAGTAGGACCGATTGAAAACAAACATGAAATGAAGGATGTAAGAAACACAAGGCAAAGATCACCAGTACATAGTAGCATCAATAGTAATGGCGGAAACAGCGAACCCAACAACTTCCAATAGCAAGGAACTTAGACCATAGCAATCGTTGACTATACGCACAACCAGACCAAGTTTTTTGATGTAGAATCAAGCCCATCGTAATCCAGCATAGGCAACATTGTGATGTTATAAGAAAACAAAATGGGTAAACCAAGAGAGTCCGTAATCAGCACCATAGCTTCTCTCTCCCTTCACACAACCAAAAAAACCACTTACATTCGATCTCTCATTGTTCACTTCCATCTCGTCCATTTTAGACATAACATTGTGCTCACTGGGAGATGAATCAGTGATGATTCCATCATGTATACTTCCGTTGGAGATCATTTCGTTGTTATTGTTGAAGACAATTGAAATCTCGGTCTTCCGGGTCTATTGAGATTTATAAAACATGAGACAAATCCTCAATGATAAGACAAGGAAAGCCCACCTGAGCAGTCCCGATTGTCTTCTTCCCAAAAAGCCTTGTTAACGAAATGTTGCTGGTAGTGTCTGCAGTTTTGCCGATGTTTCGGATGGCATGACGTGCGTTCAATGTTGCAAGGAAAGAGTTTGTGTAAACTAGAAGCCATGAGCAGATATATAGGAAGAGGAGGAGGAGGAGAAGGAGGAGAAGGAGGAGAAGGAGGAGAAGGAGGAGAGCATATTCAGATAATGAAAAGAAGAAAGGGAATAAAGGAAATGTAGTGATGTACGCCTGCCAATACAGAAGAAGAAGAAAATGTAGACAAATGTATTTGGGGCAACGGTGATCTGTGTCGAAGATCCAATTTCATGAGATTACAGTTAAAATAGACAACAACACATGATTTAGACATACCGAGATGAGCGAGGATATAGCAAACAAACTAGTGTAACAAAAGACAACATATTTACACCTGGATTTTGAGAATACAGACATGAACACTGACGTGGTTATAGAGCCAGTATGGACTGTGAAGAGTATCTAAACAAAAAAGTTTTTTCATGTTCAGGCTGAAAGACAAGCAGTGTGGATACATACTAGTTTGTTGATCATCGTATCCGACCTAGTAAGAATTACAGATATCCAGGGTAAGCAACAAAACTTATAAAAGAAAGGTTTGGAGAGCACCATCTTACCTCTTAAACCCAGTCTTCGATTTTTGCAATAATACTATCAATGAGCATGCGATAAGGACATCGCCAATAGCTGCTAGAGCGTTGACTGAGATCGAAAGTCCGCGAAGCTCTTTGAGTTCTTCAAATGTATTTATCTTGACGAGACTGATAAAGGGGTAGATGATTGTCATGAGTCCTCAAATAACAAGCATGCGTTTGTCAGCAATACCCAATGATACCAAACGCAGTGATGCAAGCTACAATTACCATAAATTAGAACCAGGCAAGCGAATACAAAAATGAGGTACCATACCGAATTCTGCAACCACCAGGATCATCTGCGAAATTTGTTGATTCTCAAGACGCAACTCGGAAAACTCTTCCACTCACCACCAAACCAGTCAGGTACATGTTCTTACTCACTAGATGCAAAAGAAACAAAAGTCAGTCATGAGCACAGCTTTGATGTTGTCCTTTATACGACACAAAATGAGGGATGCAGATATGTAAAGACAACATACATCGCCACACCCGAGACGCCAAGAAACTATGAGAAAATAAATCAACGATGTATAGAAAACTTGCAACCAGGCACTTGCCACTGGACAAAGAGGCCACTGAACCCCTGAGTACAAGTAAGCGTTAGTCAAGTGAAATACAGGTGATAATCAAGAGATTGACTTACATTGAAGAGGACTTCGGCCTACAGTGAGAAACCCAAGCAAGATCAACACTATTAATACCGGGACTGTGGG